>JAJOOO010030677.1:0-11157 GCA_029582685.1 Solanum piurae
CAACTTGCCACGAACGGAAGGAGAATAGTCGTCAAGCCCTACATTAGTGAAACAATGTAGAAACAAGTATGCATTACTACGTGGAATGTACTAAGTATAAGGGGAATCCAATAAAACATGAGACGTGATCATAAACGAGATATAATTAAAAATATGAAATGCATGACCAAGTTAAAATGTGATAAAAGCCTTTATAAATAAATCATAAATCATATATGAGATCAATGAATACTTAAAATCATATGAGAAGCTTTCATAAAACCTTTGAAAAAAATATAGTTCTTTTAGTGGGAAGTTTACCATTAGCTAACGTTTAAACCATGTGAGCTATAACATGGAATCCAGTGTCTACCCCATACCGAAAAAGGGTGTTCTCACTTGCCAAGGTGAGAATCTGAGCTAAAGTTGATCCACTTGGTCAAAGTATCCCTTTTTTGTATGCGATTTTGTGGTTTTACCCCTTTAGTTTCTGTGTTTCTTTGCCCGGGTATAGTGGTTAGGTAACTCCCTATGCCTTTGCCTTGCTTATCCTATTTTGGTTGTTGCCTTGGGATTGCTTTTTTTTCCTTTTTCCACCTATGTTGTTTGTTATTGCCGTGATATTGATCATTGATTGATAGGTGGCTAGACAAGCCTTTCCTGGTGTGAGATTTGTGTGTTATTGGGACTAGTTGGTTGTAGAGTTATGTGTCATCCCTTATAATAGTAGTTGGGAGATTGATAGTTCTTGGAGTTGTGTTGGGTGGTTCCCTTTTGTCGTTGTTGTTGATTTCTCCCTTTGCCTTGGTCTTTTCTCACTTGTGGAGTTGTGTTTTTGCTCTTTTGGATCCCTTTGGATTCGTCCTCTTTTTGTGGTCTTGGACTGGTGTTATGGCTAGCCAAAATTTGTAGGTGTTACTCCTTGTGATTCTTTTTTGTGCCTTGTTGCTATTGGTGTTGGTTTCTTGCTGCTAAGTTGAAAGCTCTCTAGGTTGGTATGTAATCTAGAATCGAAATGGAGGAGTTCATTGGTGATTTAAGAATTTACCTGCTATTTGGTTCTAGTTTAGGATGTGTGGTTTGCTTTTGTCATGCACGGTAGCTTCCGTGGTTTGTGATAGGAGTTGGTACCCAGGGACCACTACCAGCCAATTGACTATGTTGATACATCACCTGGTGGCTTGTTTTCCCTTAGATAGGGATTGTTTGTTTAGATTTTCGGTGGTAGAGTAGCTTGTGGACTTTTGCTATCATTCAAGAGTTCCTTCTCTTGGAGTAGGATTTTGGTGCCCGGTCCAACACAGACTTGGTATTTGCAGGATGGTTTTCCTTTTGGATTAGCCTGGTGAGCTTCAAAAGGCTGTGTTTCAGTTTGATCTGTTGATCTTTG
This sequence comes from Solanum piurae, assembly GCA_029582685.1. NCBI lineage: Eukaryota > Viridiplantae > Streptophyta > Magnoliopsida > Solanales > Solanaceae > Solanum > Solanum piurae. Next base: position 1,370 of record JAJOOO010030677.1, read on the forward strand.
AGAGCCAAAGGTGGATTTTGGGCCTTGCCTTATGTAGAGTTCCCTGTTTTGGCAGTTGTTATTCCTTAGTAGTGGATCTTGTATTGACCCCCTCCAATTCATTTTCATTGTTTTTCGATATTTTCAGTGTTTAGAGTTTTCCTATAGCAACCCCAAGTAATTTATGACTTTCTGGGACTGTAAAATTGGTTGTCGAGTTGTGCACTTGGATTCTGTGTGAGTTTGGGTGTTTTAGAAACTTAGAAACTTCAACAGTTGACTTCAGTCAAAGTGTAAGAAGACGGCCTTAGGTGTGAGTATGTCTTATTAAACGTTTTAACTTGAAAGCTTAAGCCAAGGTTTTACTTTGGTCAACATTCTTATAAAAACATGCTCGAATGAGAATTCCGTCAGGAAGGTTAAGTCTAGAATGTCATGTTTGGTCTAGAATGAACTTATGTGCAATTCCAGGGGCTTCGGGTCTCATTTTGAGTCTTCTTGTAGATTTTATCTTAAAATAAAACTTGGGTGTGGGACTTACTTCCCATTGAAACCACCTCGGATGGAATTTTACATGATTCTTTTGAGTCCCGAATGCCAAATTTGATGGGGTAACGTATTTTAATTACGTGCATGGGTTTCGAACGAACCCGGAGCACCCCATCAAAGTAATTTTCAACTCTTAATGTTTAGTTAGTGCTTGTACACTTTTCCTCCGTGTTAGTGGACAAGGTCTCGCGATCACAGAGGAGGAGCTGATTACTTTTTATGTTTGCGGAGATGGATGAGGTTTTCCTCAACGTTCAAAGAAGGCAATTTCCTGGCATTTTAATGTGGTTTTCAACAGCTTTATGAAATTTCAAAACGCATTATATTGAGCTTGGAAGTTCTGATTGAGGTGATTCAAAGATGTGGACCTCCAGAATGTTTGTGGCTACGCACCAGAGTATTGGGAAGTGTTGGAAGATCTCTGGTTGAGGTAATTCTTGCCCTGAAGGAGGATGCCTTGTCTCTTTGTCGGGGATTTTGTTGCATAGGTTTGTTTGGCTTGCTCTGGGCATGGAATTGTGTCCCATTTAGGGGCACAAGATCTATTAGTTGATAAGGACCTTTTTACAAAGTTAATTTTGGGATTCCTTCTATAGGTCCCAAGTTCCCACATTTGACTCAACTTTAGTTCTATTTTATATTGCTGTAATTTTAGTTTAGTGTAAAATTGTGTGTATGATGTTGAGATCAATAATTTGATAATATAGTGATGTTCAGAGGTATTTCAGAATCAGATAGCTCATGTGTGGTGGATTAAAAGAGATCAGGATTGTCTTTGAGGTAGGCTTTGGTCTACTTTCTTGATTGAGCTTCTTAGATAATGCCTAGTATAGATTTCATGTAATTTTTTGGATGGCAACTTCCGGATGTTTAGCTTTCCTTTTATTATTCCATCTTTTCTTGATTCCATACGAGCCTTGGGCTTGGTTTGGATGTTGGGATCGTTAGTTTAGGCATGTAGCTTCGAATGTGTTGTAAATGATCTTGGTTACCCTTGTTAGTGTTGATGCTTTGTGTCCTTAGATTAGGTTGGACCTTAGGTGGTTTAGATTGTGTTTTACCGCCCTCTTAGTTATGATTTTCTCCCTGTATGTCTTGTTTTGAGTCGTTCTGCTGGAGTTGGTGTTTTCGATCTTGGTGTCTCGTCGTAGCTTTGAATAGATCCTAGCTATGCTTAGTCAAGGACTAGAGTAGGATGATTTGGGTAGGGTATCGTCCCTTGAGTAGGGTCCCCTTTTATTGATTTAACACCTCTTCTTTGGTCACTTTGGTTATGGTTTAGTTGGAAATTTCTTATAATCTTTTGTGCTTGGTTATATTGTTGGACCCAAGGCCTTATTCGAGAACATGTTGGATCCTAGGTTAGTACTCTTTCCTTTGGTGGCGTATTTTTGTGGTTGTATGGTTATTTGACTTGAGTGCCATATTTGAGTATTGGTGAAGACATGCATTTCATTGTTTGTTCATTATCATGGATTTTTAAGGTACGATCCGTATTCATGCATTAGCATATTTATCATTGTTGAGGAAATACTGGTTTTTACTAGGCTTTTATCCTAAACTTGTTTTAACGAGAGTCATACAACATGGACCACTTAATTTATTGGCTTTAGATTTTAGAGGCATCTGTGGTGTGGTCAATTTTTACTTGACCAGCCAGAGCTTCAACGTCTTATTTTGCATTATTCTAGCGACTTTGAGATCCTCTTCGGAGTTGACAGGATCTCGGGTCACTCTTACTAGCTATGAGGGTTACACTCTTTGCAGTGGACTCTGTGGCTGGGTGGCTTTGATAAAATGAGATCCTTTTCGGACTCGGTATGCCCCCAATTCACTCTTGCTAGCTGGACTTGGAGTAGGCTGACTAGCAAGGCAACATAAAATGATTTTCACTCTTGCTAGCTAGGCTGGGAGTCCACTTTGGTTGTGTTTACCGATTTTCACTTGTTGGGTTCATATTTGTTACATTTCTTTTATGGTCTTATTCCATCCTTCCCATTCATATGCATTGCCTATCACTAGTATATTACATTATGTTTATTCTTATTAGGCGATCGGTTTTGGACTTTAGAATTGTGGTTGTGGATCCTCCTGACCTTGGGTGGTTGAGTTGGTACCATAGTTTCTTGCAAATAGGTTTAGGGCTTGCGTTCCTGGTACGTTCTTGACTCGGTTTCTCACCCCTTGTATCATGTTTCTTCCCTTTATTGTCTGTATACTTTAGAATCTTTTGCTTAGTTAGTTGTGCTATGCTCTCCTTATTACTTGTTGTTTATGCTTGTGTTATCTTCTTAACTTAGTCGTTTGTTGCCTGCTAAGTACCATTTTAGGTACACAAACTACACTTTTGCCCTTCGAAGATTGCAGTTTCAGTTATCGTTGTTGATTCGGAGTCATGCTGTGCAGCTTGGAGTTTCAAAGATTAGGCTGAGGTCCTGGCATCTAGGGCAACCAGTTTCCATATGTTTTTGGTAGGCTTAGTCTTTATATTGTATTCAAAGACAACCTATACTTATGTTGTATTTGTAAAAAAAGCCTTGAATTCTTATTTTAGATTAGATGCTCAACTACTTACTGATGCCATGTCTTGGGATGGTTCCTGTATTGTTTTCTTTGATTATCTTTTATTCTCTCTGTTATAAGCATTTTACTCCTTGTTGTTGGCTTTCTCTTAGTAGTGTGTTGCTTATGGCTCTGGGCTACGGGTTAGGTTTACCTACTAGTGGGGTGTTGTAGGTGTCATCATGACCTAGAAAATCGAGCCATGACAATATTTGTGTATCCAGCGTACTAGCGAATATATTTCTGCATTTATGGATGACCTTGTCGAAATACCCATATTAATATAAAATATCAGTTGTTTGGTTGTGCAGTTCCCTTTCAAGATGGATGTGAGACAAGGTACATTATATTAGATGGAAATACAACCACTCTTTCTCGTAGAGATATCAAGGAGGATCAAAGTAAAGAAGGCCTCAACGGAACTCAATCGACTATACCTTCTGAACTTAACTTCAATAAGCTACATATAATTAAAAGGAAAATGTCCTACTGAATGTGGGTAGGAGTACGTTCAGTGAGTTAGGGACAGCCCAAGGAGGATGGTGTATTGGAAAATTATATGCACAGCGGAAGCATACCAAAATCATACAACTTATAATAGACAAAACATTGTTTATGCTAGAACAAGTACAATCATGTTAGAGCATATTATCTTTCTGAATTTAATTTCAGAATTACCTCTTGAAGCATAAGCAGATACCTTTAAGTGAATCCACAAGCTTCTTGAAAAGCTAGAACCTTCAAGTAAATCCATAAGCTAGTCCACAAACTGGACCACAGTTGTGCGGTCTTCTACAACGATCCCATGTTCACTTCCGAACTCCCTCAATACCTGGGTGGGAAAATATTTTATAGAAAAAGTTGTCCTTTCAAGGGTTAGAGGAATCCCTGTTTATAGAGATTTCCTTCTAGTCCAAGGAGAAGGAATACCATGTCTTTCCTATGTACATCTCCCTTTCCTTAGAATAGAAAAAGTCATGTCCTTCTCCCTTTTCTTAGTATAGAAAAAGTGATATACTTCTCCCTTACCTTAGAATAGAGAAAGACACATACTTCTCCCTTTCCTTAGAATAGAGAAAGACCCATACTTCTCCCTTTTTCCTTTAGAATAGATTCTGAATTCTAGTTAATATGGGCACGGTAGGGACCACAAAATTAATTACCAAGGATCTTGAAACGTGAGCAGATACGTTCAAGTGAATCCACAAGCTTGAACCTTCAAGGAAATCCACAAGCTAGTCCACAAGCTGGACCACAGTTCTGCGGTCTTCTACAGTGATCCCAAGCTCACTTCCGAACTCCCTCAATACTTGGGCGGGCAAGTATTTTATAGAAAACGTTATGTCATTTCAAGGGTTAGAAGAATCCCTATTTATAGAGATTTCCTTCTAGTCCAAGGAGAAGGAATACCATGTCTTTTCGATATACATCTCCCTTTCCTTAGAATAAAAAAAGTCATGTCCTTCTCCCTTTTCTTAAAATAAAAAAAGTGATAAATTAGAATAGATTCTGAGTTCTAGTTAAATATGGGCACGGTAGGGATGTCATAATTAATTACCGAGGCCTCCTATTATGAAAATAATTCCAAATAATTAATTTGAATTATCCTTACCATAATAAATTACAAATCATTCCACTAGAAATTCATAATTGCACTCCTCTATTTATATTTCGAATTCTCCATTAAACACATATGTAATTCCCCATGTTAAGATTACATATACTAATCAATAAATTAAATTACTGACGAATTTAATTTAATGATAAATTTCCTTTAGAGCACTGCGTATCTTATTTCATGTGCCGAATTCATAAATCCACTTGCAAGGTTTGACACGATGAAAACTTTTAAGCTTCTCAAAAAGGCATATCATCAATCTCTATATCGAGACATGGATTCTGTCAACTAACTTATTATTTCACCAATATATATTATCATCATCCAATCTACCAGGAATATTGACCCATCTTAGAATCTCACCTTTTAATAAATCAAAATGATAATTAACATATACAGATCATAATAGTTATATCAGGATTAAGAATATAAGTATATTTAATAGTTTAGAGAATATGCTTTTGTCAGTCAGTCTAAAGAAACTATCTCTACTCGGTCCCATTCAATACATACAAAATGCACTAGCACAAGAAGTTGGAACTATACTATTCTCATAATCAAGATAAACTACATCTAATCTTGTGCTACAATCATACCGATGGCATGTCCAATTCCCATCTTAGATTGTGAACAAAAAAACTTTATACTTATAAGAACCGATGATTTAATCCTCTGTGTATAAGCTTAAACTCTATACACTAAATCATCTACTATATAAGTAATCAGTGGCAGATCTATGAAGGGATGTGGGGGTGCCACGCCACCCCCAAACTTCGACGGAAACTCTATATATACATAGGTATATATATATATATATATATATATATAATATTTATATAAATATAAAGCGTGTCACCCAGAGAACAAAACTGGCTTGTGGTGCCACGGTAGGAGGGAAACTTTAGAAGGCTGATGTTGCGGGTTCGAATTCCATTTGTACCTATTTTTTTGAGAAATTTGCTGCAGACATTTTTTAAGAAAAAAAGAGAGGCTCCAAGCACGTGTTTTTAAGGAAAAACAACTGGCACATTATTTTATTTTATTTTTATAATTATTATTGACTTAAATTAAATTAATTTCATTATTACTCCTTTGACTTTTCTTTTATTTGGCACCCATGGACTCTAAATCCTGGATCCGCCACTGTTAAAGTAACCAGACACCAGAAAAGAATATATGATTGGTTAAAATGAATAAATAATTATTCTATAATAAATACTATAACTAAACACGTGATTAATAGTATACGTCCCTACAATCTCCCACTTAAACTTTTAACTATCACGATTATTATAATGTACTATATCTAAATGCATCGTTAATAGTACATACCCTAACAATCTCCCACTAAGATAGTTAATCTTGATTATTTTTTTTGAATACTATGTCTAAACACATGATTAATAGTATATATATCCTAACAATCTCCCACTCAGACTATTAACAATGCATTTACAACTTTAACGGATATTCCTTTTATATTTCTTATCAAAAGTATCTTACCAAGTTGGTTTCTTATGCAACTTCGTCTACTAGTGTTGAGTCGTAACTTACACATTTTGTATTAGATCTGCAGAGGCCCTATCATGAAACCCTTCAAAAGTTTACTTCTTAACATGATTTAAATCATGAAAGTCCTCTTAAACATACAAAACCAATCAATCTTCATTATGATTCTCCCACTACGGCTAAGTACTACTACAATAGTCATACTTTCATGTTCATGAGTCTTAATATTTTCCTCAAAACCTTTTGGTAATGAAATATTAACAACTTTTTCATGTAGTGTTCTTTAATTTGCCCAACATCACTTTCACTACTTGAGGTAGTAGTATTGTTATGTCTAGTGATGTTTCTCCCACTACTTAAATGCAATGGAAAGTCAATTCTGACATACCAGTTAGATGTTCTTGAGTGCCTGAATTTACAACTGACTCATTTGTTATTTCTTTGTTTAGTTCCTGTAAAACTAGTTTACTTCTAGGAACATGGATTACTAAATAGTCCTTTTCAAGAAACTTGACAGTTGTTTGAACAATTGCCTTATTTTCTTTAGGACAATAAAATAAACCTTCTGTTGTTATTTTTTGGATATCCAATTAACCCACACATTTCATTCCTCATTGCATAGGAATTAAATTCAAATGTGATATGTAGTTCTTAGTACATATCCCAAAAGAAACAAAACAACAATGAATAAGCCAATTATTAATCTTATCATCTTCATAAGAGTCTATTTCTTTTCTCTTTTACACCAATCTATTGTAGAGTGTCTGGTGTAGACAATTGAAATGCAATTATTCAATCAGATAAGTGACTCATCAACCCTGCAAAGAGGTATACTTCACTACAAACAAATTGCAGTAACTTTTTATATTTTTCATGATGCTATTTTCATTTATCTTAAGTTTTGAGTTTATCAAGACATTCAGACTTACAAAACATCAAAAATATATATTCATATCATGATTAACCTTTTGAAAATCTCAGAATACTCAAAATCGCCTCTTGCCTGAATGATCATTTACCGCACAAATCAGAATAGATTAATTCTAACTTATCACTGCCTTTATTTCCTTTTTAAGAGGAAAGGTCTCTTAGTCATTTTTCTTTCTAAACACGACTCACATGTTACCATGTTGGTAGTGACTTCACTTTCAATGAACCGTTATGTCCATTCTTTAACCAACTTCAAAGTTCTATCCAGAATAAATGACGCATAAGCTAGTGTACAGATAAGTTTCATTCAATTTAAAATATATTTTCTCTGTTTAGATAGATTAATATTCACTTCATTAGAAAAAAAATTCATGCATCAATATACAATAAGAGATAACATATTTATCAAAGTGAAATGACTTTCAAGAAAAATATATTAAGTGTCCATCTCTTATTTAGCTAGGAATCGAAAATGATTTCATCTAACATGAACATATATAAAGCCATTTTTTAAAATTAATATCTATCTCTATTGAAATAAATACTTGAGTAGTATTAAGTGAGTCCGTAAAGTCTATTGAGAATTTGAGATATAATACATTAAATAGATCATAATATGTCGAATAATCCTATATAACAAAACTCAGGGCTCATTTATACATATATATCCATGCATCTCGAATAGCCAATCGATGGGATTTGAAAATTACTTATGCAATACACATGTACAATGACTGATTATATACTCCATAAACTTATACAGTCCTAACTCAGATGGAGAGTCTACTATTAGTTTAAGTCAAGGGAGAATCACCCTAGTCACATTGATCCAATCACATATTACTCAGTTAAGGAGAGTTAATACAAATTATTAAAACTAGAGATTAAATACATAGTGACTTGTATTAATTTCATTCGATATGGAGGAGGTCTAAGCCAACACCTGAAACTAACACTTCACTACTATTTAATCTTGGTATTCAAGGGAGGGACACCTATAACCAAATATGACCAAAAACTCATATAACGTTAAAAAAAGAAATATTTATTTCTAGGTTGTTCTTTTGAATTTACCAAATTTCAAATCCATCAGAGTCCTTTTTTTCGAATCCCAAAACTATGATCAATTTGGTTGAAAACGTTATTTGGTCAAGATAGAATTTAAATTTTTTCCGTTCGAATATTCTTATCACATATCAATATTTGTGAAATAGATGCACAAATCAAGAACAAAGAACAAAATTCAAAAACTATTTACATTATCTGAATACTATTTTTCAAAAAACAACATGTTTATATATACATTGAACATTCAAATTCAAAACACATCTCATGGATATCCATGCATCTTGAACGATAAATTTTGATAAAAAATAACTACTCATGCAACATACATATGTGATGTCAGATATTCACTCCAACAGATTTAGAACAAAAGCTAACTCAGTTGGAGAGTTCTATATGTTGATTTATTCCAAGTGAATATCATTATCCCTAGATCACTGATCCAATCAAATATTACTCAGATAGGGAGAGTCAATACCGATCATCAAAACTAGAGACTAAATTTTAATGACTTGTATTAATTTCATCCGATATGGAGGAAGGTCTAAGCCAACACATGAACTTAATACTTCACTTAAATTTAGTTATGGAAACCATAGAGAACAATCTCTATCACCACTATATTATAAGTGAGTAATTTTCATTAAAAATAATTTTCAAGGTACATTTTTTTTAATCAAAAAACATTGTAACAAACCCAGATTGATCACTATATTAATAAGAACGGAACATGATTGCAACTTTAGAATAGTACTTACAACTCTCAAACTACTGGATTACAATGAAATTACAAGAAACTAAAGCATAGACATAAGAATGGAGATGAGAAGTTTAGACTCTAAAGAAGATGATAGAATTAGACAGTTTCGTCAAAATACAAATAACCTCTCTTTCTAACTTCTCTTCCTTTTAAATTAGTCGCTAATTGGGCCTGAATCCCAAATCAACCTTTTTGGCCCAATAACTGATTTTGTGGTGTCAAAGTTCCTGTCAGGTTGGGGTTGATTCATCACAATACTCCCGTCGCCAATAAGAACCTTGTCCTCAAGGTTCAAGGCAACAACAATGGAAATAACACGATTCTCTCCAATTATCTCAGATATTAATAAGATGCCATTTTTCATGCTCTCACACAGTGCTAGACCCCCAAAATCGGCCAAAGATGGATCCAATTGGATATGTAGGAGTGCCACTTGAAGGTAAATCAGTCTTTTCTTTTGAGGAAATTCATCGAACATGTGATGTTTGCCACCTTTTAAATATGTAGTCACTCCATCTATGGCTTCCGTTGCAAAATCGTCTCCAACAACAATTACGGTAGGGATGGGCAGAGGTTCCAAACAACTAACTGAAAGGTAGTGTAATGACCCAAAAGGTCATTTTGGTAATTTTTTGTGGAAATGACTATTTTGCCCTTTCGGTAGTTGCCCCGAGTCCCATGTTTTGTGGTTGTAAAGTTGGTTTGAGGAAAAGTTGGTAAAAAAGTTGAGTTTTTGAGAAGTTGAGTTTTTTTTTATGAGTTAAAGTTGGTTAAAAGTGTTTTTTCGAGTCATTTGGAGTTTCGTGACTCGGATCG
>JAJOOO010030678.1:0-10759 GCA_029582685.1 Solanum piurae
CGTTTTATACAAATATAATGTATAATTTATGTTTGTATAAAGCGAAAGAGAGAGCGATTTTTGATATACAAATATTTTTGTCAACGATTTATACAAACAAGAGGCAAACAACAATTTATACAAATGGCCTGCCAACGAAATTTTACAAATCTGAAGAGAAGCCAACGAATTATACAATTGCTTCTTTTTGTATATATGTATAGCAAAATAGACATAACTTTCAATTGTATATGTATAGCAAATTATACCTATATATGTTTGCTAAGGAGCGCAATTATGCAAACTTTGCTATAACATACAAATATGATTTTTTTGTTTGCTATATGTGAAAGTTGCTCTTTTTAAAATGAAATTTATATATTTGTAAACTATGTAAAAATCAAAATATTATAAGTCATAATAATTAATAATTCAAAATATTTTAAAGATCTATGAAAAATTTAAGATCAAAGATAAACTAAAGACAGAGTAAAAGGGGAGAATGGAAAGTAGAAAAAAAGAAAAAAAACGAATATATAGAGAGAGAAACTGAGGAAAAAAGTCAGAAAAGTAATTCTTCAGGTGGGTTGTTGTATATGTAGAAAGACATGTGTACAATTAATGAGCCACAATTAATTTTATAGTACAATTTGAAATGATTTGTGTACAACTTGATAGTGCCGTGTTCGTCCTCTAAAGTCTCACTTCTAATAAGGAGTAATACATTGTTTTTTTGTTAGTTATTCCGTCCATTCGAAAATAAATGACTTACATCATGTTTTTTTAGTATGTTTTCAAAAGAATGATTTTTTTTTACAATACTTTAATTTCAACTCTTGATATGTTAAAGCCACAAGATTAAATGACATTTTGATATAACTTTAATTTAGAATTACAAAACTATTTTGTTTAAAAAATCTTTATGTCAGGTCAAATTATACTATTTTTTTTAAAACGGCGAGAGTTTATTTTTTTTAAACTTTTAATTGACTTTTTATTTTTACTTTTTGTGGACATAACATTTTAAATAATTTCCATATCCTTTATGAGTCAGATATGAGATATGAATGACAATAATGTAAGCCAAGTTGTCTTTAGCTTAACCTTTTTGCAATAATTCAACAAGTACACATTTCATTTCCTGATTGGTTGATTTATGATATCATTTAATAATTATATATGAGTCATCATCAGCTACCCCAATCTTCTTCTGCAATCATCCAATCACATGATCAACTTTAAACTTATCAGACGGATGATGTTTTCCTCACCTTTTTGCCCTTTTGATTAGGTGGGCCATACCGACTACTAAATACTTAATATATACAGATCATATTATCTTCTTTTTTAAAAAAAATATTAAAAATTTGGAAATTATATGAGTCTGAAAATTAAGATAAAGTATTCATCAACTTCATATTTATTTGGAAAGTGTGTTTCAAAATGTATGAAACGTTTGACTACGATCTTTTTTCATTATTCTTTTTTCTGACTAGCAATTTAATTGAATTTTAAAAAATAAAAAATAATTAATCATATATATTTATAAGAATGATCAAATATTAGATCTTCGACATGAATTATATCACTGTCAGCTCATATAAATACATGAAGTGATAAAAATCAATATGAATTTTAATTAACCTAGATCAAGTCTGACAAGTCATATCTATCAGCTATATTGTTTAGTCCCAATTATAAATAAATTTCAACTCTACAACCCTATTTATTTTTACTATTTGGTTAGTCAACATTATTTATGATAATAATATTATGATACCATTAGTTCTTATTCGTAGTTTGACTAATTGATAAGTGGTTGAGCGAAATGAATATTAAGATCATGTCAGTCGATTTACATTTGAAAAAGAGAAGAAAAGGAAAAACAAGAACACTTTTTAAAAGGTAGGTGAAGATATCTTCTTAGAAAAATAAAAACTGTAAATAATTATTTGAAACCAATTATAATTAGACAAGTAATAATATCAAGTAAAAGGGCATTAGTTTTAGTTTCAAATATTATTGGGTAGGGCCCACTGCTTCAGTGTCTTTCAACCGTCGAAGTTTTCATCGAAGCTTGTTCCGTCTTCCACGTCATCGACAGTTAGGGATCGTTTGATTAAATAGTTTGGAATAACTAGTGGAAGATATTTACTATAATAATACTTATATTAAGCTAATGCAAAATTTATATATACTATTATTTTATATAATCATAAAAATATTTAAATTAAAATATACGTACCAATGATAGGAAGATTAAACTATTTAAAAATAAAATATCATTTTAAAATACGTAGGTTCATATATTATTATTGATTGTCTTAGAACAATCTATTCAATATTAGTTTATACATATAATAAATAATCCCCATATTTTAATTTCTGCATTGAATAATATGTGACCTATTCCCTTTTGTCCACTTTTATTTGTCATGTTACGCTATAAATTAGATTATATTCAAAAACTATACGAATAGTACTATAAATTGCAAAAAAAATTACATATTAATATGATGAAAAAATACATCATAAAATATTAGTCATTTTTTTTTATAATTTAACTCTATAAAAATGAAACTATGACGATAAAAAGTGGATAGATCACCGAGGTAATGTTTTTTTTTTAAAACCAATAACATGTGATTACTTTAGAATATGACATAAATGATGCTCCAATAAGATACTTTATCGTTAGATTATTTACGATCCAACTTAAGAAAGTAGAATCTCAAGAAATTTAATGTAAAAGAATAATGTAATTATATTATGAGTTAGCACATTTCATAAACGCTAAATAAATAATTGATCAATCTCCATATATTGTTGTCCAAAGACACTATATATTTTTCTTTTTATAAACACCCCCCCCCCACACCCATCCCTTTTTCTTAACGCAGGGTGCACCCAACTTCTGTGCAGCTCATGAATTTATTTGACTTAACTTTTAAAGTTTGTTTATTTGAACAATATTATCCGAGGGGTGCAGAGAATTTCACTTCTTGATTAGGTGGTTAGAGCCTTGATTATGAATAATAAAATTTTACTTTTATTTTTTTTTCTTTTTTACTTATCATTTTTAATATATCAAAAAAAAAATTATTTTTTAATATTTAATTTTTAGCATTAATTACATTATTTTCTAAAAAAAATTTCAAGATCTAATACTAAATATGAATTAATATGAATATTATGATGAAATATCTATATCTATCATCATTTCAGTAACGACAAGCAAGGTTCAAAATAAGTCTGTTATTACTTAAAAAATTAGTTATTTTCATAAAGAAACCCATTCGAATCCTTAAAATTTCTAAAAATATGGTTTTCTTTAAGTAAAATAATTTTTTTAAACTAAACTTATAAATCTAATAAAAGCAGTGAAAGATACATATACTAAATGAAGGGCCACAATAAAAACTTGTGGCTGAGAAAATTAATGGAGGGGGGCCATGACGTGGCATCCATATTCCAGTATCCTATCGTTTAAATTAAGCGAGATCAAAATCATAATCCTCAACATTGCCAACAAGGCCTTAACTATATTTCTTACTTCTAATATCGTATCTCACCTGCAAAAAAAAAAAAAAAACGTCGTTCACTTTTCCGACGATGTTGGCCGGCGGCAACTAATTCACGGCGACTAAACGAGTTTTCTGTAGGAAGATATTAATCTTCTTATCCAATTTTTTGAGTTTTCCGTTTGTCCTTTTTTTTCTCCGGTAAAATGAGGGAAGTGAAGGAACCAGAGATTAAGCTATTTGGAAAGAAAATTGTTCTGCCTGAGAATGGAAAGATACTACCGGTAGTAGTCACCGGTGAAGATTCCGATGTCGGAAAATCTATGAGTGCGAGTGAGGTTGTTACTGCTGATGAAAGTAGTACCGGGTTGGATCGTGATCCATGCTTAGTGGATAAGGAAGGAAACAGTTCACAGCAGGATGAATCAGACGATGGAAGTGAATACGAAAAGGAAGAGACTGATAAGGTACTGGTTTAAACTATTCATTGATGTAATTTGAATCAATTTTTGTATTAGTTTTTAATGTTATGTTATTGATTTCTGGGATTTTCAAATGGAAATAAAGTGTCAGATTTGATAATCAGGTATAGTCTGTTAGTTTTAGGGCCAAATTTGAACCAAAAAAGTAGGCTGAGGACATTTCCTCTTTCAGAAACAACTTCTTTACCTTCCACGATTTAGTGGTAAGTTCTGCTCGCACTGTTGTGGGATTTCATTGGGTATATTGTTGGTGTAAATTTGCTGAGGGCATTTGTGAGATTACCAATTGAACATTCTTTTGCTCTGTTCAGTCATTCTCTAGATGTTTCTACCAATGCCTGTGTAATTTATGCTCAATATCTTTTTCAATAATGAACCCTTTTTACTAGATGTAGTGTTAACTAAAGTAATTGGAGAAAGAATCAGGTTCTCTGCCTTTTGTCCTCTTTTCCAACTTAACGGGAATCCTATAAGAAAGTCGAATTTGTCAGTGCAAAGGACTTTGAGATTCTTTCCACTTTGTAGACTGAATTTTAGCTCAAATCATTGACTGTAGCTTTGTTATGGGAATCTTATAGGCAACTCATAAAGTTTTGGTTTTCAATTTTTAGGATCGAATGACAAGAGAGCTCAGTGAAGCTAAAATAGAGGAGAAAGACCAAAACCTAATGATGGAAGAATCAGAAATTCTTAAGTCTCCATCAGAAAACAAAACTAAAACTCATACTATTGATGATGACTCTGCCAGAGTGAAATCTTCCAAGACTGAGGATGATCAGAATGATGCATCGAATTCGCAGAAGAAAACTCTGAAGAAGCCAGATAAAATTCTCCCCTGCCCTCGTTGCAATAGTATGGATACGAAATTCTGTTACTACAATAATTACAACGTCAATCAGCCTCGTCATTTCTGCAAGAGTTGCCAGAGATATTGGACTGCTGGGGGTACCATGAGGAATGTGCCTGTGGGAGCTGGTCGTCGCAAGAATAAGAACTCTGCATCGCATTGTCGTCACATCATGATCTCTGAAGCCCTTGAAGCTGCAAGAATTGATCCTCCGACCGGATTTCATCATCCAGCGTTCAAACCCAATGGAACTGTCCTATCGTTTGGTCCTGACTTGCCACTGTGTGACTCTATGGCCTCTGTTTTGAATCTTGCTGAGAATAAGACACCAAATGGGATCCGGAATGGTTTTTACAGACCAGAACACAAGAATCCGTCTGGCATAGGTGGAGAAAATGGGGATGATTGCTCTAGTGGATCTTCAGTCACCACTTCAAATTCAATGGCGGAAGGAGTTAAAAACCGCCCCCCTGAGGCAGTTATGCAAACTATAAATGCCTTTCCATCTCCAGTTCCTTGCCTCCCAGGAGTACCTTGGCCTATTCCATACGCAGCTGTTCCTTTCCCTGCCATTACCCCTGCTGGATATCCTATGCCATTCTGCCCTCCACCTTATTGGAATTGCAATGTGCCTGGTCCATGGAGTCTTCCTTGGTTAACTCCACCATCGCCAACAGCAAACCAAAAAGGATCAAGCTCTGCTCCTATTTCGCCTTTAGGGAAGCACTCAAGGGACGGTGAATTGCTTAAACCAAACAATCCCGAGGGTCAAAAGAACTCAGAGGGATTTGTTTTAGTACCAAAAACATTGCGGATAGATGATCCTGATGAAGCTGCAAAGAGTTCTATATGGTCAACACTGGGAATCAAGTACGACTCCGTTAGCAGGGGAGGGCTTTTCAAGGCCTTGCAACCGAAAAGCAGTGAAAAGGATCTCCCTGCCTCTACATCCCCGGCTTTGCAGGCTAATCCTGCAGCCTTCTCTAGGTCCCTCATCTTCCAGGAGAGAATCTAAAGTGAGCAATTGTCTCCTTCAGCTCTGAGGTACATAGTTGTTAACCAACTTATCTTCCGGAAGATGGATGTTGGTCTAAGAATCTTAAGATGCCTCAAGTGCTCCAACTGAAACTGAGAAAGCTATTGTTCAAATTAGTGTTTATCCTTCCCTTGTAACATATTTTTTCTTGGTCAGTGTGTGTTTTCCATGTACATAAACTTTATACAGCTGACAGTAGAAAGTGGAAGAGAGAAATGTTTAGATGTATATCATGTACCCGTCAAAGTTTTAGTCTGGAAGGCGGCTTAGCTTCTTTTTCCATTTTTACTGGTGGTTTGAATAATAGTTGAGCCTTCTTTTCAGATTTTATGTTCAAAGTTTGAAATCTTCTTCATCATTACATAGATGTGCCTCTTCTTCATTATATTTAGTAGCAGGAATTCTAAAGTTCACTCCAAAAAAAAAAGTTATGCTCATCATAACTGCAGAAATGTGTTAAAATAATCCCAAATAAAAACACAATTTAGCTAACACAGAGTCTTGGTGTGTAAGGGAGTTCAATTATGCCTAAAGTCTTCTCTTTCATGTAGATAATTATGATCCTCTGAGGATTCTAGAAAAAGCCAAGTAGTAGTACCTTTTATTACAAACCAAGTCAAAAAAGGTACTTTTTAGGGGCAGGGGGAAGGGAAAATGAAAGATGGGATTATAATATGGGGGAATCGAACCAACTAAATAAAGTGGGAGTTCAGATAATCAACTAACTGAGCTATTAAGATTCGTTCGTTTTCCTTTCCTTTTTTTTCACTTTGTCAACACCCAAAGGCCAGTTAAGAGTGGCTAACAATAATAATGTCTATCCAAACCAAGTCAAAAAAGGTACTTTTTTTATTCAAAAAAAGGGGCAGGGGAAGGGAAAATGAAGATGGGATTATAATGTGGGGGAATCGAACCAACTAAATAAAGTGGGAGTTCAGATAATCAACTAACTGAGCTATTAAGATTCGTTCGTTTTCCTTTCCTTTTTTTTTCACTTTGTCAACACCCAAAGGCCAGTTAAGAGTGGCTACCACTAATAATGTCTATCCAATCTCACTCCCCCCCACCTCCCCCAAACCCCTTCCCTTTCTTATCAGTTATCACCAGTAGTTTAGAGGTTTTAAACTGCTTCTCAACCGCAGATACCAAATGATTAAACACCTCTAGTTGTTTCAAGAATGAGTTTAAGTTATATACATTTAGTGCGTGATGAATTTTTATACAATCAGATCATCTTTATATGTTATGATAAATAGTTTATCCTTTTTTTCCCCAAGGTCATAATTATAGACAATTCTTAAATTATTTGTGTATGTAACTTAAACTTTTCAACTCTTATCACGAATTATTATCCTTATTCCATGTATCAAACGTCGTGTTCGAGAATTAATTACATGATAATTGAGCAAGATTGAATAGGAGAGTTCATCTGAATGAGTTGACAATCAAATCAAACTTTTATGTTGATGTAGACATTAGAAGAAGGCACTTAGAAAATGAGAACAATTTATGTGCAGCTGGTGGAGTGAGTCTGGCAATTTGTTGAATATAAAACAAAGTAGATATTTTTGAAGGTTTGAGCAAATGTAAGCCACATCTTATACTAGATATATTAGAAATTAGTTGGATATGGGACCCAAAATCCCCCATATGCTCTTTAATGGCATAAATACTTTTGGCATTTTCACTTAGCTTTTGCCTTTTTTTTTCTTTCTTTCTTTCTTTCTTTTGGCTTTTTGCTCTTTCCCTTTAAGATGCATTTATATATTGACAATTTTTTATCCCCATATATGCATGTGTCGTCACTTGTTCACTTTTAAATTGACACATTTATTAAGAAAATAATTATTAATATAGTAAGTTTATCATTTTACCTCTATTAATTATAAAGTGGATGAGTTAAAAATTTAATATTTTCAAAAAGTTTTACCTTTTTCAAAGTAATTAATTGAGGATATAATAGAATTTTATTTTTTTGTCTTTTCTTGATTTGGCAAAATGAACAAGTAACTAGGGACAACTATAAAAAAAAAATGGACAGGTAAATAGGGACATAGAGAGTAATTCAAAGTCGTTGTTCAATGTAGGGTTCTTCTATTTCTAGCCATTCCTTTTTATAAAAAAATCTCCCATTGGATATTACAGTTTACAACACCCATGGAGATGAAAGTAACTCATAAGAAATGCATTTTAGAGTATAATTGATCAATGGCAAGATTCATAATTTTCATTTAGGCGGTTCAAAATATAAAAAAATAAAAAATTCACAAAGAAATTGAGAGGGTTCAACATTTACTATTTATACATGTAAAAAAGATTAACCTTAAATATATATAAACAATATACTAATTTTTTATTGAAGGAGGTTCAAATGAACCCTAGCTACCCGCCGCTATTTGCAACGTAAAGAGATTTTCTACTTACCTCTTTATTTCTTTTATTCGAAAAAAATAGTATTCCCTCAATCTTATATGTATTGTCAATACTACTAATTTCAGTTATAGTAAAACACTTTTTAACCATTTTATAATAAGCATAACACTACAATAGTTCTTTCCCTAACTATTATTTATAAGTTAGGTAAATATTTAATTTTATAACAAATCTACACGAGTGAATACTATTACTCATAAATTAGGCAAATATTTAATTTAGTAACTAATCAAAACCTAGTGAATAGAATTTCACACAAGTACTTGTTTTTCTAGAATACAGAATTAGGTGAAGACTGAAAATAGATTCCCATGATTGGCATACAAAAAAGATTAAATCCTAACCTATAGGTTATAGGAATATTTTCAACCTCATTTTGCAAATACAAATTGAGCCACAACTTCCAATTTTCACTGCTCGTTACACTTTTCAGCATTCAGAGTAGTAATAAATTTAGTTAAACTCATCAAATTTCTTCAAAGGAAACATAAATGTAATGCACAAAATACACTGTGTTTGTTAAGGAAAAATAAATTCCTAAAATTGTTCTCATATTTCCTTTGTTCAAAATGTTCTCATTAGAAACAAATTCCTTAAAAAATAGGAACAAATTATTAGGAAAATAAGAAAAGTAAATTTCATAAGTGATAATCTCATATATACTTGCAGCATGTATATCTATCATAAAGCGAAAATACTCTTATAAATAGCATCGGACCTAAATAAACATATAAATAGTCTGTTTGAATAGACTTTTAATTTAATGATACTTTTTAATTTTATTCAAACACTACAAAATATTTTTATTTAAAAACACTTAAAATAAGACAATCCGCTAGAACATAAATCTATCCCGTTGATATCACTCATCACCCATAAACCATATATAGTTTAAGTTTCTCCCATAATAAACAATTCAAAGTCCATAATATCAATTTCTCCAATTCATATAATTAGTGAGTTTAGTGCATTTCGTGTCATATCAACAATAGGGATAACAAGTTTTAAAAACATGAATTAAGCAAAGAGTCAACCCCAAGTGCATATAGTGACCCACCATTAGAAATCGTGTTAGTAGCATCATCTTTACTACTTTCAATCAAACACTTCAATGCTTCTTAGTGCATAAAATGATTGATTTTCTACGCTTCCAAGGAAGGAAATATTTATCTGCATCAAATGTTTACATTATAACAAGTTCCGTTATAACACATTATTGATTTGACCTAAATCCCAACAAGTCAATCTTTAAATGATTTTTCAAGTTTGGGTCAAAATAATTTAATCCATTGGAATCAAAATGAAATAGTAGTAGATATTGTAGAACTTATTGAAGAACTTATGCTAATAATATTAAAACAAATATGTTAGCTTTTCTCTTTTCAAAATTATTTTTTTCCCTTTCTTTTTATTTTGTCATGGTGAATATTTTTAAAAAAAATTGGTGAGAATAGTAGTAGATATTGTAGAAAAAGGTAGTATGAGAAGAGTGTTGTTGCCTTTCACTTTCTAGTCTAGCAAAGAAGTAAAAGAAAAAGATTCATCACTTGGATGTCCAACTTTCTACTTTTTATTTATTTCAAAGTGGGGACAGAGATCACAAAGACTAAAAAGATTATTTTAATAGTTTATAAGGTGGTTAAGTAAACCAAATGTTATCACTGATCACCACCAACTTCAAAGTTAAATGTTAGTTGAAATCCAATTCAGAAAGTAATTCTATTTTGTGAAGATAGAAAAATTAGATTTATAATAAACTCTCAGCTCAAGGATCAAAACACGATAATATCAACAAGATTCAAGTACTCCCCTAATCAATTGTTTATATGAACCTATTTAATGAAGAAAGTCACAAATAACGGATCATGAAATATTTCACTATGGAGCGTTTTGAAAGAAGTAGGTCTAACCTAATTATGATTAAGAGAATTAAGGAGCAATACTCATAGCCCATAGGAGTTAAAAGAAAGATATACTTAATAATTTTTTAAAATTTGTAATTTGAATATGTTATAATATTTATGTGACTTGGGCTTTTAAAACTCGTAATGTTTAACTTTGGCACACATAATAATAATAGAGCAACTTACAAAAATGACTATATTTATAAGGTTATTGAAGTTCAATAGCTATAAGTATGTTATTTATAAAAAATGACTACAATTTATATCTTTTTCTAGCTGTATTTCCTTATATATTTTTATTTTTCTATTTATACAATAATACAATTTTAATTACAATGAACTAAATAAGGAACATGTATTAATTGTGTACAGTTAGCATATGAATACCTTGAATTCAAATTGGTATCTTTATTTATAAAACTTAAAGTATTAATATATCAAGGATACAAGTATTTATAAAAACTTAATGTATTAATATATCAAACAAGGTAAAGTATGATAATTAACATATGAATATGACAATTTGAAAAATGAATACATTGTTGTTATCCAAAAAA
>JAJOOO010030679.1:0-13517 GCA_029582685.1 Solanum piurae
AATCTCAGTTTCCGTTCTTATTTAAATGTGAAAACATTTTAAATCTCTTTGGGAATACTTAGTCCCCATATACTTTTTGAAGAAATGAACTTCAATCTATACTCTTTACTCTTTACTCAACTTGAACTTTAAGTCTTAAAACAAGGTTAAAAGCATTTGCAAAAAACTTCTTGAAAAGACTCTGAGAACTTCCTAAACTTGGCTCTTGACTTTCCTCGACTTTGATCCTAACTTTTCTTGAATTGAATTATGGATTCAAGGTTCATGATCTCATGTTTATGGATGATTTCATGATGTTTGGATGTACCTTAGAGTGTTGGAATCAACTAGAAAACATAGGTACATTGCTAAGGAACAAGTACGAAAAGATGGGGGAAGAAGGGGAAGAACTGGCGTCCCTAGCACTCTGAGAGGCGCGGGGCGCCAGCCCTCAACATTCAGAGAACAAGTTGGGGCGCTCTGGCTGGCGCGTCACCCCAGAGCCCCACATTCAGGGACTGCTTTGGGGCGCGCTGGCTGCCGCGACGCCCCACCCCCTTCCCTAGGTGTTTGACGACTTTTCTTCTCCGTTTTTCAACTCTAAACCCTTACTTTACCGAAAAAACCCGAGTTTTATTGGTTTGGTTTGGTTTATAGATTTAAAAATCCGACACAAATGGCTTGGTTTGATAATTGAAAAATCCGAACCAACCCGTTCATGTACACCCCTAATCATGACCATTTTGATAATTTGCTTCTCTCCTTCCTCAAGGAGTTTTACGTTTGGAATCGATTGGTCTATCACACTTCTGGCGTACCATAGACTCTGTCCTTCAAGGACTATTTATTGGAGTATTTGCAGCTTAATTAAAATATTGGGTCAACAAATATATCTGGCAAATTATTTGCAATATTTTACAAATGAATTATCTCTTGAACTTCAAGTTCACATTTTTTTTAACGAGGATCTAGATAATTCACCCCACACATAATTTCAACTGCTAAACATATCTCCCCCTAATGTTAGGAAATCTAACATTCACCTCTAACCTCATTTGGGGATCTATCTTTGTGCGTGGTAGATCAATAAAATCATATGTGCACACATCAAATTTTTAGATGGAAATTATTTGGTTCCTGACCCTGAACAAATTGTGATGGGAGAACCTTGTTGGCTTGATACATACACGTTAAATAAACTCATCTCATACCAAATTTTATTTGAGAGATTTGTTCTCATAATCATTGGTCTAGCTATAATTGGAGGCATACAATTTCTGCTAAACCAACCAACATTATCAACATAATTTTATAGTTTGGAACTGTGCTCTTAATTTAACAATTCGAGCAAACAACCTTACAAAAACCAATTTGTAAGTTGACACAAATGCACATGTGACCATACCATAGATGCATCTATTAAATCATAATAGTGAACGGTCCACATGGCAGGTGAACGGGCCCATAGTCACCTTTCTATATGTTTCAAATAATTTCAGGGGATACAATCCCAACCTTAGTTGATACAGTTATCATTTTGTCATGAGAACAAGCAACAAAAGAGAATCTTGAAGAATATTTTATTTCTTCAAACATATAGCCACGTGAATTCTCAACTTCTTTTGCATCACTTTGAATCGAAATGGCCAACCGATTATGTCAACTGATATTTATTCCAGTAAACTTCTAGTTTACTTTTGCATGTGATTCCTTCATCATGCCCATAGCTTTATACAACAAACAAGAGAAAGATGGGTAACCTTTTATGTAAATATTCATAACCCGCTTTGATTGTAGTAATTTGAAGATATTTAATCTTTCAATAATTTACAGTCTCAATATAACTGTTTTTCTTTTCAATTCCTCTGAAACTTAAAAAGTTTGTTTTGAGACTTACTACAACCTCAATATTATGAACTATTTTCAATTCTAGATAGTAACAAATTAGTTCTTCCGAAACTCTTAATTAAGTTTGTGTATAACCACAAATTTCACAACACCATTTTATGGTGACCATCTCCTTCAAGGAGAAAATTCAAATTAATATTGTCATGGTTAAAATTATTACATACAAGACTTATTTCTTGACAACCAATGAAAAATTTGTTTTTCCACACAACAACATTTATTTTGGTCATGACCACAACCTTTATAGAAAATAATTATTTCTTTCTTTTATCCTCCAATAGTTCATAATAAAACATATCACAATATTTGTGTAGTACCCAAAGTATATGACCAAAATGACCATTTATGTCCAAAAAAATTTAATATTTCAAACCTCCCGTAGAGGTGAGATGTGACATTTATCCAACCATGCATGTACATGTCCTTATCCATACGAACACAAGTCACATTCTCTTCAAGAAATGAACTATAATCATTTGTACATGCTCCATAAGTTTTTATCAGAAACTCATTGTCATGCTTTGGCATTATCAAATTTATGTGACTCATCTCAACATCACTTTAAGAGGTCAAATGTACTACCACTTTGTATTTCTTTATTTTGATGGAGGATTTACAAAACTTTCAAATTGGTTGCACTAACTCAATGTGCCCAATAACTTTTCATATCACTTTGATGGCCAAAACTTACCTTCACATTTGAAGGTCCATCTTAAGAACCCATAATGTTCTTCCTTTTAATTACCACAATTGACCATTAACATTTTACCAAACTCATAATCATACATTTAACCACTTGTCATTTTCAGACACATTATGTCCTGCTACCACATTCACATAAAAGAATGGAGCAAATCAATTGGACAAATTTCATGATTATTATCAAGACTTGAACCCAACGTCTTACCCATAAAAAGGCATTTTAGGTCATTATTTGTTGGGACCCAACCCAACATTTTATTATCATGATGCATCAGGACTCTCACCCGATTACCCTCTTGGTGCGATAGGACTTAAATACTTCGTCTTACCCTCAATCAATGACATAAATACCAAATATAATAGGACTCACCATTGAGCCTTAAAAAAATATTATCACTTTGTGATTAACATGTACAAATAAATATAGAACAAAATTTTCACTTTGTGATTAACATGCATAATAAAATATAGAACAAAAAAAACACAATAAAAATATTTTCAACAAAGTATGTACTAATATCTTAAACTTGTCAAAACAGAGAGTTACATATAACATTATATTATATAATGTTTGGTGCATAATTATTAAGCTAGTGAATTACCGTTATATATCATAAATTTGGGGATTAATCTAAAATTTAATATAAATTTATCAATAAAATTTCACTGTCTACAAATGTCCCCTGCTTCGAGGCTTGTTGCGGTGTCCAACTTGTCGAACCTTTAAAGACAATACTTGAAGTATTCGTGAAATATTATTTTTTTGGAGTCTTTCAAAACTTTCCATAGTTGATTCCAATGGAAATTTTCCATAACTTGATTCCTATAGAAACTTACCATAATTTGGTTCGTAGGAAAATTTACCATAATTTTGTTCCAAATATGGTTTTTCCATAATTTTGTAGGAACACAATTTATGTACTTTTAATTTCTATAAATATACATGCTCTTACAATGGTTGATTGTCAGCTTGAGGCATATCAAACTCAATTTTCATCACTTTTTTTCAGCACAGCACATCTGCGGTAGAAAATTCATAACCTGTTGTAGAAACGTCGAAATCATAATTTGTTTGATGTTCCATAAACTAGACTCAGAGGGCTACAACATATCCGAAATTCAAACTCAAAACCCTTCTGAATTGATGGTAATTAATTTTTGAAGTTTGCTATCAAATCTGTCTTCTTTTTTACAGCTCTATGCAGTCTCGCCAAAACGTCTCTATCTTGGTGTAGAAGATTGTGAATGAAAAAAATACTTGATTCTATAGAAACTAGACATCAAAGTCTACAACAATCCAAAAATCAAGGTAAAACTCTTCATGGATTGATGAGAATTAATTTTTGAAGTTGGTCTTCAATTCTGTCATTATTGTTTTGCAGATTTGTTGAGTCTCAACAAAACGTTTGTATCTTTACATAGGAGAACTCGAATGGAGAGCGAATTGATTCTATAGATAATAGACTGTTAAGTCTACAACATATCTAAAAAATCAAAGTCAAAGTTCGTTTGGATTGACCAAAATTGATTTTCTTAAAGTTAGCGATCAAATTAACTTTGGACAACATTCATGAGTTTATTTCTCTCCATCTTCGCCGAAGAGGCACATATTGATTTCTGTATTGATTGAGAATATTTCCATATTCATCATGACGAGCGTGAGACCATATGCCACAATTTTTACCATGCCGATTTGAAGTTTCGTGCAATTGGCACCGTGAGACACATCACTTTTCCTTTTTTTTGGTAGGTTTACGATGGACCGAAAACATCCCCAATATCATACCATAAAAATGAAGGGTAATCCATAATTGACGAGGAACCACTTGGTGCATCTTTGTTTGTAGTTGCGATTTTGACAACGAATCATACTTGGTGTAATATTTTAACGATTGTGGCTTTGGTGGAGATGAACCACACTTCGTGCATCTTCTTTTGTAACGGCAACTTTGACGACGAACTACACTTGGTGCATTTTATTTTGCATTTGCAGCCACACACGATGCGTCTACTTTTGTAGTTTCAATTTTGATGACGAACCACACTTGGTGCCTCTTGTTTTGCAATTGTGGCTTTAGCGATGAACCACACTTAGTACATCTTCTTCTACAATTGTGGCTTTGATGACGAATCATACGTGGATCATCTTCTTTTAGAGTTGTGGTTTTGATGATGAACCATACATGAAATATCTTCTTTTATTGCAGTTGCGGCATCGATGACGAACCACACTTGATGTCTTTTATTTTGTAGTTTCAACTTTGATGACGAACCACACTTGGTATCTTTTCTTTTGTAATTGGGGAAAATACATTAAAAAAAATCCTGAACTTGGCAGCAAAACTTACTTTAACACTCAAACTATACGGGCGTTTAAATACCCCTCTTAACATATTTGAAGTGAATTAATACCACCCTAAAAATATAATACCAGTCTCAAGTTGGCAAGTGTATTACATACGCGCCATGTCATTGACACATCAAAACCACATAAGCGCCACGTCATAGCCATATTGGAAATTCTCTAAAATTTGATTTTTTGATTTTTTAAATTCATTTCTTTCTTTTCTTTTCAGAATATTTAAATACTAGTTAATCTTTAGTTCTTAATTAGTTTAAGAAAAATTGAAGTCACCACTAGTGATTTTTTTTCAATACTCAACGTCATTTACAGCCATTGTCGGTGTTCTTCATTTTATTTTATTTTATATACTAATCTAGTTCTAATTCTTAACTTTTTTTTGGCAATTAACAAAACCATATTCTATATATTAAGAAGGTTAAAACTAGGAAAATTAAGCTGAAGCTAAAAACTAATTATAGACTCTTTTTAAACACAATAAAAAGAGCACTGATTTGAACTTCTTCTGGAAACATATTACTTATGCTTTGTTGCTCCACACCAATTCTAAATGGATCTAACATGACTCCAAGCACGATGACTATTTTTACACCAAAAACACAAGCCCATGTTGAACCAGACTAATGTGGAATTCTTAACTAATTCAAGGAAAACACATTTATTTGCTTCAATCGCCATTGCCAACCATTAACATTATAGATCGGTTGACAAAACCTCATCTTCTTTTATGCCCAAGTCTTTATTTAAAAAAAAAATCATAATGAGTAAAAAAAAATTATGTGGATCTTGAATGTGATTCTTTTATTTATGTGCTTTGAATGTAGAGTTTGAAGAAGGAGAAAGAGGATGGGGTGGGTTGGGGATAGGGTGACATGGGGAGTTTGAGGAAGAAAAGACAAGCAGGTAGAGGGGGTAGGTGGGGTTTTGAAAAAGCGGGGTGGGGGGTTTAAAGAAGAAGAAGAAGGCTGGGGTGGGTGGGTTTCTTTAATTTTCATATATACAAAGTGGGACCATTACTTTTTTTTTTAAATAACTTAACGCGCTTACAAAAAAAATTCTTTTCTTCTTTTGCCACGTCATCCATTAGGATGGTATTAAATTCATACGAAATAAAATTAGGGGGGTAAATAAACGCTTGTATAGTTTAAGTGTTAAAGTAAGTTTTGCAGCCAAGTTCTGGGAGCTTTTTTATGTATTTTCCCTTTGTAATTGTGGCTTTAACGATGAACCACACTTAGTACATCTTCTTCTACAATTGTTGCGTGGATCATCTTCTTTTAGAGTTGTGGCTTTGATGAAGAACCACACATGAAATATATTTTTTTTGCAATTGCGGCTTTGACGAAGAACCACACTTGATGCCTCTTCTTTTGCAGTTACGACTTTGATGACCAACCACACTTAGTGCATCTCCTTCTACAATTACGGCTTTGGCGAGAACAACACTTAGTGCATCTTTCTCTAAATTGAAGCTTGGTGACGAATCACCATTTATGTCTCTTCTTCTGTAGTTTTGACTTTGCCGAGAAAGAGATTTTGGTGTAGTGCGTTCTAGTTCTGGAGAACAACTACTTGTCACATGATCAACTTCACAAAGCATACTTCAAAATATGCCCCCATGCCAAAGATAGAGGCTCATTTACGATTGCATCGACCCATAAAAATATTTGAAGTGATGATGTTTGATGAAGAGGTGATGCAAACTTGATAAAGACATCCAAGACGAGTTGACAAACCACTTCTTGATATTTGATTTTTTTTTTCTACTTAGACATTTTGTATGAGGTGATATGTACATTTTTTTTTCATCCCTTATGATTGTTGATGTGTAAAAAATCTTGCAATTTTGAGGCAATAAAATATATTTACTTTACACTTAAATGCAAAACATGTGAGTTTTTTTTTTTTAATATTTATCTAGGCCACTTATTTTAAGGTTTTCAGCCTATTGGATTTTTTTTGGACCATATAGATTTAAACTCATGAGGGCCAAGGGTAACAACTTGAAGATTTAACTCATTTTCATGGAGTTTTTGTGACTTGAAGACTTGGCTCGAATTTGAGGAGCTTCGAAACTTGAGACTTAGCTCAAATTTGATGAGTTTCATGATATGCATCTTAGACTCATGCATCGAGGAGCATTTTGACTTGAAGATTCTGCTAGAATTTTAATGAACTTTTTGGCATGCATTTTAGGCTCATGTGGAAGAAAATTCATAACGCAGAGTAGGAGCACCGGAATAATGAGCTTCTTTTTTTGTTGGAAAGATAACTTCGATATCTTCAATCTGTATAAAAATCACGTCCATGGGCTTTATGGATTAGTACAGATTTGTGTTGAAGTTGGCTCAAAATCTGCGTGCTTGAATCTTCAGCTTTCTTCAGCTTTGTGCACACATGAAAGAAAATTCATAACGCGGAGTAGGAGCACAGGAATAATGAGCTTTTTATTTTGTTGGAAAGATAACTTCGACATCTTTAATCTATATAAAAATCACATCCATGGGCTTTATGGATTAGTACAGATTTGTGTTTGAAGTTGGCTCAAAATATGTGTGCTTGAATCTTCAGCTTTGCGCACATGTGCAAGAAAATTCATAACGTGGAGTAGGAGAAGCCGAAATAATGAGCTTCATTTTTCATTGAAAAGATAATTTCAAGATCTATAATCAGTATAAAAATCACGTCCATGAGATTTTTACGAATTAGTACAGATTTATAATTTAAGTTGACCCAAAATATGTGTGCTTGAATCTTCAATTTTGCGCACGTGTGGAAGAAAATTCATAACATGGAGTAGGAGCGACGGAATAATGAGCTTCTTTTTTTTGTTGGAAATATAACTTCATGATCTTCAATTTGTATAAAAATCACGTCCATGAGCTTTACAAATTAATACAAATTTGTCTTCAAAGTCAGCTCAAAATCTGGCTGCTTGACTCTTCACTTGAAAGAATTAGCATGATATTCACATGGTGACGTTATTATTATTTTTTTCTTCTTATGACTGAACCTAGAGTAATAATACTCTAAGCTGCCTACGTACATCAGTGAAGAGGATCAAGTCATAACGTAGTTCAGAGCGTGAACTTCTTTTTTTTTAATTTTTTTTTTGTGTCCTAACTTTTTCCTAGGCCGCCTCTTTCAAGATTTTCAACCTAGGGGACATTTTTTTTGGAGTCGTTCACAGTTTATACTCCTGCGGGTCAGGAGTATCACGCCTCTTGAAGGATAGTACTTCTTAAAGAGTTTTCCATCGATGACATGAGTTCGCAAGCCATCTACATCTTCTTGAAGTTCACTTTCATCTTGTACAGTGACATGAAATGAATAGCCAACACTTTCTTCATATTCATCACGTTGCTTGGTTTAGACCACAACATGTGACTTTGCCTTTAGTACTTCTCTACATGAGACCACAACGTTCGTCTACCGCCTCATTCTAGAAGGGATCAGACTTTGGAAGTCTTTAGGAGCATTTTGAGATTTGGGTAAAACAGATGCTTTCATACTCTTGTTGTTTCTCCAAACCTTGTTTTTCTTCCTCAATGGCCCTAACCTCTCAAATACAAAAATCCTCTTCGTTGAACTTCCAAGTCTATCAAAGACAGAAGACCTTTTGTTAGAAGTAGCAGACTATCTTCCGCAGTGATGTACTTGTTGCTTACCCTTTTTATGGAGATGCGGATAGGTGGAGGTTGTTTGTATCCCAAACCTTCACGTGGTTGCCTTGCTGTAGGTTCTAACAGAAGTTTTCTTAATTTTGATGGTTCAATGGGATTTTATACAGCTTTTTCCAATAGTCTGTAAGCATTAGGATCAAAACCTTCATATGTTCGCCTAGTTCGGAGTGCTCCATTTTGCGACAATTTAGGAGCCACAAATTTTCCAAGTGATTTTGGGGATGACTTCATCATATTAATCCGCTTAACATGAAAGTTCAGCCCTCTTAGTGCATTTTCTTGTAATTTGAGAGAGTGTTCATCATCCTTCTTGGACTTTGGAACATAACAAAGAATGGGTCTCACTTTTTTACTTGAAAAGACACTATTCATGTTGGGTATCTTATTCGAAATGCCAAGCTTTGGATCTTCTTTGCTGACGACTTTTGTCTTATCAACACCTACCTTAGACTTCTTGTTCAGGAGCTCGTCATCTTTAGATGCAATGTCATCAATTTTTGTGGCATATTTCTTCAAGTAAAACTTCGCATCAGCAAAGTGTGCTTCAGCTTCAGTGAAGGGATTATTAGCTGCAATAATCTTTTTAGCAACTCCATCTTCATAATACTCAAAACATTGGTGGTAGGTAGATGGGAATACTTTGTTCTCATGTACCTACGGCCTACCAAGCAAGATGTTATATGAAGTATTTGCATCAATTACATGTAACTATACACTTCATTGCAACTCTTCAATGGTGAGGTCTATTTTGACGGCCCCAATGGCCCTTTGTCCTCCTTGGTTGAATCCTTGGATCATCAAGCGACTTTCAATAAGATTCGTCGTTGAGATCCCAAGTTTTTTCATGGTGAGAATTAAAAGAATGTTAATTCCAGATCCATCATCGATTAGGATTCAGTTCACCGTTTTCTCACATGCAAAACCAAACATGAATAAAGGGAAATTATGAAGTGTGTCACCTAGTAGAAGATCATCATCGGAAAATGTGATTTTAGCCATGCACACATCCTCGACTTCAGGAGATGACTTTGAAGCATCTTTTGGTGATGTACATGATGAAGTTGCATCTTTCGCTTCATTCTCATCGACATTACAACATAAAGCTTTTGTGTCGACGAGTCACGAGAGTCCAGCCCCAATCATCAAAATGATCTACTTGGTCTCCATATTCTTTTATTGATCCTTTTCCTACGGAGACCACATCACATAGCGTAGGAAGAGATAATAACTCATTTACATCAATGAGTTCAAAGTCTCCAAACTTAATCATTCTTGTCTGATTAATATTTGGGATGACTTGTTGCCCATTTCCTTCAACAAAATTGCAGGTCATGACCGGATTGGGTAAGTCAGAAGTAATACAAACTTGATTTGAACTCATTTTCTCATCTTCAAGTTCAATCTTCCCTTCGCGAGCTAAGTCTATGATTTTATCCTTGAAGACGAAGCATTTCTCGAAAGGGTGGCCAACCAACCGGTGGTATTTACAGTATTTTGGATCATCATTCCTCCCTACTTAATTTGGTCGTTTCATCTCTGGTAACTCAAAGAGTTTCATCTCAAGGAGTTCATCGAAGATTGCAGAGACATCTGAGTCAAGAAATGGATAGTTCTATTGTTGCATCTCCTTCAAGGTCAACTTTTGATTTGTCCTTCCTTCAGAAAAAATCACTTTTGCTCTGCATATTGCCTACCTTTGTGGTGAATTTCGCCTGAGAAGCATTGATGTTCATGGATTCTTTGTTTTCAACCTTGGACAAATATCCCACTTTTCTGAATTCTTGCTTTTCTTTGCCTTTGCAGAGTTAGTGGATATGCGGCTTTTCAGTTCCAACCGACAATATGCTTAACTCCATGTCATGAGCACGAGTGTCCAATTCTTCAAAATATTTAGGCTTTATTCCTTGCAAAATATAGCGGAGACCCAATGCATACCTTGAATGCACATCTTTATGCCGAAGCTTCACCAAGTCTATCATTACAGTTTAGACTTGCATGTCTCCATCGGTTGATGAAGTCAAAGACCGTCTCTTCATTTCGCTGTCGTGTGTTTGTAAGTTCCACCATGCTTACAGTACGTCTTGTGCTATAGAAGCGGTTGAGAAAATCTTGCTCCATTTGTTCCCAACTATCAATGGAACCAGACTCAAGGTTCGATCCGTATACCAATCGAAAGCATTGCCCTTAAGGGAGCAGACAAATTGTTTGACGAGGTATTCACCGTATGTTCCAGCATTGTTGCAGGTTTCAATGAAGTGTGTCACATATTTCTTTGGGCTTCCCTTACCATCGAACTGCTAAAATTTTTTAGGTTGATAACCGACAGACATTTTCAAACTATCAATCCTTGCAGTGTATGGCCTTGCATATGTCAAGGAAGATTTTGTAGAAACCTCATACTTTTTCTTTAATGGTCTCTATGACGAACTCCTTGATTTGGTCGATCGGGATCGTTCCTTCAGAGGAAACTTAGATCTCTTTAGCATGTTCCACTTGCTTTGTGGGGCGATCGACCGTCTCTTGTAGTTGCAGATATTTCTAGGTGCATGACTTGATTCTTCATCCATCATGCCTTCCACCCTATCAGTTAGCTTAACAATTCGAGCATCTTGATCTTGAACATACTTGGTCAAGCCCTCAATAGCTTTTGTCAAGCTCACAAGTTGTTATTCTACAGATGAAGCATTAGTCACCATTGCGTGCATTACCATAGTAGGTGATTGATGTCGTCAGAAGTGAAGGGATTTTTGGATGTAGATAGGCTCAATTGGGAAAGTACCCTCTCAACCATTTCGGTGATGTCTTCTTTTGTGGATTTTGCAGGAGATATCACACCTTTTGTAGACAAACCAAAGACAATAGCAGATTTGGACGGCACTCGTGAGGCTTGTTGTCCTAGCAATTTGGCTTGGTTCCTTGTGATAGGTAGGGTTTCCCATAGTAACATCAATGATGTTTTCCACAGCGATGCAGAATTTGGATCAATCAGTTTTTGCGAATGCAGATGCGGATATAGATGCAGATCCATATTTAGATGTAGATGCGGATGCAGATGTAGATCCAGATTTGGGTGCAGATGCGGATTTTGAGTTGGTCTTCTTGGAAGCCATCTTAGTGTTCTTGAACTTTGATTTTCGAAGAGAAAAGATGAGAGGTAAAGATTGTCCCACTGGGCGTGCCAATTTATAAGCGTCTAAAGTTTTGTCCCTGAAATACAGCAAACATGAAAGGAAAATAGCAAGTAAACAACAATATTTGTATTTGAATTCATGCAAAGGTTACAATCTTTATAAAATCTTTAATAAAAGATATGTAATCCTATTATTTCTCTCTTCACGGATGTTCTTGATTTGATGAAATACTTGTGGCTCAACACTTGAAGCGAAGACTTCTTTATATGTAGAAGACTTGCAGATCACCACTGAAGAGCAAGGATTCTCTATGTATTTCTTTATGTATGTTCTTCTTCTTCTTCTTTTTCTCTTTCTTTTGGTCTTATGAAGACCTCTTTATATAGGCTTCAGCTAGGGTTTTAGGGTACTTTCGTCCAAGTAATTTTGGCCCTTAGGCTTGAAGAACATGAGTTGGGCTCCTCTTGTCAACTTAATGGACTTGATTTAAGTCATATAATTTTACTTAAATATTAATCCGACTTTATTAACCAGTTATTTGACTTGTTCAATATATCATGAATTTGTGGAGTAATCCAAAATTTAATATCGATTCATCAATAAAATTTCACTGTCTACACACCCTCAGGCTAGAACGAGGGTACACTAAGTCTGGCAGCGGAACCGGGAGGTGCCGGTACCGGTACCATTTTGTCCCAGTCCGTTACCGTTCCGGTAGGCTCTGGTTTGTTCCGAATTGAAAGGGAACTGGGAGGGGTAACGAGATGGAAACTGGTATATTATCGATTAGTCCCGGTCTGGAAAGTGTCGGTTCAGGTTACGGACCGAACTGATCAGGTTCGACAGTCAATTTTTTTTTCAATTAATTAATAAATATAGTCGTTGCAAGCCATTGGTAACGGGTATTGGGCCCCACCGAACGGCTATTTCAGCCTTTAACCCCTACCCCCCCCCCCAACAATTTTTAATACCCCAAAGTTTTAAAATTTACATTTTTGTCCTATTTTTCAACTATAAAAACCCCCAAACTTTTATTATTTTTACTCACAAATATTATTCATCTTCTATTCTCTCAACTCTCAAGTCTCTAATCTCTAATTTTTTTATTAAATTACAAATTATATTAGTTTAAAAGATTTGGTGGAGCAACCTTCAAGATTCAACTTTCATCTATCAATTTTCGGCTTTCGGTCATACACGTATACTTTTTTAAGTAGACGTTTGGTACATTCGTTTCAACATTCATCTTTTTACTTTTAAGTCTTTACTTATTTAGCTATTTATTTGTTTGCATTTAATTTCCGTATTATATATAATTTTCTCACTTTTCATAATTTAATATGGATTCCGGTAAAAAAAATGTTGGCAAAGGTAAAAGAACTTTTATTGGTGCCGTCACTAATGTATTTACCGGTAATTTCAAGAAAAATAAAAAATTTGATAGTTCTTCTAAATCTAAAACTAAACAAGTAGCACAACTAAGAATAAATATGAAAGATTTTACGCATGTCGATGAAACTGTTTTTAATATTGATAGTAATATTGAATTAGATCATTATCAAGAATCTTTACAAGAAAGGTTGGGTAATTTTGATGAAGAATTAGAAGAAGAAGAAGAAGTAGAACATGATAATGTTAATCATGATGATATTAATACTTTTGATGATGATTTTGAAACAGAGTCAGTTACGGCTATTAGTCCCACTCCCAGTCACAGTCTCGCGCTACCGCTCCCATGTGTTGTCTTGCGGG
>JAJOOO010030680.1:0-10231 GCA_029582685.1 Solanum piurae
TTACTTGAAACTTGAGCCTTAAAACGAAGTTAAAACGTTTAATAAAGACTCTTGAAAACTTTAAGAAACTTTTCTTTGACTTGCTTCTTAACTTCTAGGCTTGACTCTTAACTTCTTTGACTTTGAACTTAACTTTCCTTGAATTGAATTATGGATTCAAGGTTCATGATCTCATGTTTATGGATGATTTCATGATGTTTAGATGTACTTTAGAGTATTAGAATTGACTAGGAAACATAGGTACATCACTTAGGAACAAGTATGAGAAGGTGGGAAACGAATGGGGAGAATTGACGTCCCTGGCGCTTTGAGAGGCGCGGGGCGCCAGCCCTCAAACTTCAGAGGGCTTGCTGTGGCGCTATGGCTGGCTTTGCCCAGAAAATCCCCGACTTTCTCCTTCGGTTTTCATCTCTAAACCCTCTAAACTTCCATAGTTCTTTCCCCAAACACTTATGATCAGTAGTACCCTCAACATACTACAGATTTAATTCAAAAATTCACCCAGAAACACGAATCAAATCAACAAGAGGCTTCAACAACACAACCATTGCGAACTCAACAAATTTTTCAACAATGTTCTTCAAGAACTCACTTTCTTTGCATTCAAATAACTTAAATTCGCTAAATTGCAAAAATATAGTGTGTGGGTGAACTAACCCAACACGAAAGAAATCTCACATACCTTAATAGGGATCACCCTCGATGAATTCCACTCCAAACGCTTGAAGTTCTTGGCGAAATTTTGGCTTTTCTCCCTTTCTTTCTTCCTTTCTCTTTTCTCCAAGCCCTAAGCGTGAATATAATTTTTCTAATCTGACCAAAATAAGTTTTTACCCCAATAAATCCCTAAAAACGAATAAGAAAATTAATTAGAGAAAAGATTACTTTGCCCTTCTTTGAATCCGGATTGGAACCTTTCTCAATCCAACAACCCAATTTACGAAACGTATATCTCACTCATACGATGTCGAAATCGTGAAAACTCGGCGGCATTGGAAACATATTCCCAAGGCTTTCCAACCATATCAAGAAAAACTCCTAACTCATCCTGAGCTAGGAGTTATGGTCGTTTGAAAATGACCAAAACTCACTTTCTTAACTTAGACATAATTTTCCAGATTTCTTTAATCTCTCC
The DNA here is from genome assembly GCA_029582685.1 of Solanum piurae. Lineage (NCBI taxonomy): Eukaryota > Viridiplantae > Streptophyta > Magnoliopsida > Solanales > Solanaceae > Solanum > Solanum piurae. The sequence continues at coordinate 1,136 of JAJOOO010030680.1, forward strand.
AAAAATCAATATTTTCAGATTTTTAACTCTTTCTAGTAGTTTCTAGGTGCGAGATGTTACATCAACATAACTGAAATGGTAAAGACTCAAGAACTAACATCAAATAAAACCTCTAACAACTGAGATGGACGTCGGGACAAGACCCATGACATCTTGATGAACTAAATTGATAGAGAAATAAAAATGGGATCCTCCATAAGAAAGGAGTCTCACCAACAACTCTGAAGCTCAACTGGATTAATGATGCGCTGGATGTTGATCCTGGTTACCTGTATCTACATCATATAAAGATGCAGGACAACTGGCATCAGTTCATTGAATGTACGAGCATGCTAGGGGATTACTAAAACAAGACATAAGCTTGAAAGGAATTGAAGGAACATATCTGGTCTCAACTAAACTAAACTCATTCAATATAAAGCAATAATGTAAATAAAATATAAAGAAAAGCTTTTAAAACATGGATAACAACTCTGTGTATTTAGAAATACAATGGTAACTCAGTTTGTATGCAAGGATACAATATAAACTCTGTTTGTATGTGAAAATACAAGTAAACTCTGTGTATATAAGAATACAAAATATAATTGTGGGAGTTTCTCTAATCGACAACCATCACTTAAGAGCTATGTGATGATACATCATTTTTACTCACACTGCGAGGGCCTTCCTATACGTATAGAACCTAACTACTAAGTGGATCCACTAGTCTATGCTAAAAAGCACTAAGGAATCATCTAAAAAGTATGACCCTTTTCTACCAACATTGGTTACATGGTTTATGGGGGCTGTGAGTTGTCTGAACTCTCCCTCATATCGATGCTCAATACTACTCCCAAAAATGTAACTAGCTCATATGTTTAAAAACATATCTCTTTCTGTGATTTGAGATAATTTCTCAAAAACTAGCCCAAAGCCTCTCTTGGAAATCAGTGTTTCCTCTCTAGATTAAATGTGAAAACATTTACTCTTTACTGAAAACTAGCTCAAAGGCTCTTTTGAAAATCAGTGTTTCCTTTCTTGATTAAATGTGAAAATATTTAATCTTTGGAAATACATAGTCCCCATATACTCTTTTGAAGAAATGAACTTCACTCTTTACTCTTTACTCAACTCAAAACTCAAGTCTTAAAAAAAGTTTAAAGCATTTGCAAAAGTTTTTTGAAAGGACTCTAAGAACTCTCTAAACTTGGCTCTTAACTTTCCTGGAATTTGAATTTATGGATTCAAGTTTGTGATTTGTGATAGGAGATATCTCATGATGTTTAGGAGTGTTTTTAGATAGTTAAACTTGAGAAACGATAAAGAAATCACTGTCTGGAAGTAAGTCCGCGGCGCAGAGATGCATCTTATTGTTTGATCACGAAATAAATTTTGAGGCAGAGGGGTCCGCAACCTCTCCATGATGCGGAGAAATAATTTGTAAAATGGTGGGGTAAGTCCGTGACGCGGACTGGGATGCCAGATTCGCCGGAATTTTTCCTTCTTCATTTTTGAACCCAATTCGCCTAAATTCGATCCTTTTTCTTAAATTCTCTTTACATTCAGATACCCATTATATGTACACAAGAATCTATTCATAAACGACTCTAAAATCGATACGATATCCTCAAGAACTCAACAATCCCAACTTAACTCAAGAACGAAAGCCAATATTCAAGAACATAATTCAAAATCATCAACTTTCAACTTTTTAGAATGATTTTTTCTGAACCAAACATGATTGGCGCGTGGGTGAATGAACCCAAAGCTATGAAAGTCTCACATACCTCTTTAGGGATCAACCCTTGGCTAAACAATTTCAATTCCACAAGAAATCTCCAAGAACTCCTTGACTTTTCTTCTCTTTTCTCCTCTTTTCTCTTCTCTCAAAGCCCTAGCATAATTCTTTATTGCGTTAACTGAACTAACTCAGTTTAGATCCCAAATAATTCACTAAAAACGAATTAAACCAATTAGGTCTGGAAAAGACCAAAATACCCCTTTAAAATTCAGTTAACTTTTCTTATCTTGACAGCCCAACTTCGAATAGGCATATCTCCCTCATACGAGCTTGAAAATTAGTAAACTCGGTGGCATTGGAAAGATAATTCAAAGGCCTTTCATTTGATATCTTATATTACACCTAAATCATCCTGTACTGAGAGTTATGATCGTTTGAAGTTGACCCAAAACTTATACTTAGCAAAACTTGCCAAATTTCCAAATTTGATCTTTTTTTTAAAATGGTTTCTTTCTATTTCTAGTTCTTTCAAAAGCGGAATGTTACACAATGTTGCTACTAAAGGCTGCAAACTCATACTTCAACGGAAGCATATTACACAAATACATATAAGAAAGTAGAGCCTAGATCAAACAAAGTTGAGATGGGCTGATAGAATAGAATTTTTTTACATATGATCACATCGTCCAATGCGTCAGTATTATCCCTTGCTAGAGCTAGATGCAAGTGAGCCTGTCAGCTCAATCTGAGCATCTGACATACCACTTGACCTGTCTTCTAAGTGACCACTTTTCATACCCTGGTGACCACCACGATGGTCCTGACCCTAGCCTCTACCTCTAATAAGAGGTGCTGCTTTTGGGGCTGGTAGAGCTGCATGAATAGATAGTACAAACCTCCTACACAAAGGACATTGCTTAGACTAGTGATCAAACTCCTAACAATCAAAACAATACTTAAGCGATCGACCTACCTGTGAGTGGCCACAATGGCATGAAGCACCCAATTGCATCCCATCTCAGACCTAACTCAGGTCGACACCACCCCGACTATAACAATCACCCTCTGAAGCGTGTAGTGAGGCATGAACAAATCGGCTACACTAGCCCTAATAAAACCACTGGAGAGGCCTATCATAGAAGTTTGAGGCCTAGAACAAGACCTATTGTACCTACCCTCGTGCCTAAACCTATTGTCGCTGTCCTCTTAGGCCTCACGTTTCAGCTGCTAAATATGACGGGCATGGTTAACCATATCTCAAAAGAACGTCTTGCTGAAACCATAGACTATCAATTTAAGCTGGAATCTCAAACCTCAGACAAAGAACCGAACCCTCTCCTCCTGAGTAGGTAGAATCATAATAGCATGGCAGGAAAGCTCGTGAAGCCTCACCTCATACTCAAACACAGTCTTGGAGCCCTACTCCAACCTCAAAAATTGATCCTGTAGTTCATCTCTAACACTACGGGGAATGAACCTTGCCAAGAAGGTCTTAGAAAACTCTAACCACAAAACCAGAGGAGACTTAGTTGGCCTAGTCTCAAGATAGGAATGCCATCACTACCTGGCTGGTCCATCAAGCTGGTAAGTAATAAAGTTGGCCCCTCTCAACTCCATTAAGCACAAAGTATTTAGTCGCTCGAGAAAGTAGTTAGAAACTCAGGGGCGTTCTCCGTAATAGCCTTAGAATACCTCGAAGGTGAAAGTCTCAAAATTACTCTGAGCATCTTCTTCTCCTCTGGCGGCATATCTTCGGCCGCAATCAGGGATGGGCACCCCAAGTGGTACCTGAACCAGAGGTGTCTTTGCTTAAAGCAGACCCTGCGTGGCTACTACTGGTGCAACTGTTGCTGAAACAATTACAACTGAAACTTGTTGCATACCTCCTAAAATGGTCAAGAGCTGAGTGATGACTGTCTGGAGATTGGTATCCATAGCTATCCTGGGTGGTGGATGGGCTGGCCTCACTAGTCGAAGGGGAACATAAGCTGCCTGAGGATTCTCGAGAAGCTCCAGATCCCTCTCTCTATCAAGGGCTGAAGTTGCAGCTCTGGTCAGCTGTGGTGGCTACCTCTACCTCTGGCCACCAAGGAATGAATATGAGCTATCTTGTAAAAGAATGAAACAATTGAGATTCCATGAAACCAACAAGACACACACAATCCACGAAGTGATACAAAACATTCTTAACGACACCTATAGCTTCCCAAAGATAAAATACAAACGTCTCCGCACCAATCCAGAGGACTCTACTAGGTATTAGCTCTGTACAAGTGTGATTGATAAATTTGACTCTGATACCAACCTTTTACGGCCTAATTTCACGAGTCATGATGTCACCTACTATAACCCATTTGTAAGTAATCTCGACTGTAACCCAGAACAATTGGTAATGGATATAAGGGTAGAAATAATGCAGAAGTAATAATTTAACAATGGAAATAGAAGAATAGGTGAAAGCAAACCAAAATATATACAATTAGATGCCTCCTAGAACCTGGAAGTCATAAATACAGAGCTTCTAATATAAAGTGAGTACGATTCCCAAAAGTGGACCCAAAATACAAGGTCTTTCATAAAAGCAAAAGACTAGCCAATAAAATACAGGTAGAGATAGGTAAGTCCAATACATTGTGTGCTCACCCTTGCCTCTAAAGTGAAGTTGCAACAGGCTTGAATATCAACGCTGGTAGCTGGTGCTCAAACCTGCATCATGAAACAGATATAGAGTGTAACACGAGTATCAAAACAACATGTACTCAGTAGGCATCAAGGGTCGACTAAGTAAGAAAAGTAAAAGCAATAAAAAAATATAGAATCTAAACGCCGACGTCAAGGAACAGAAGCTAAGAGGAATGCACATGAGTATACTAAGAATAGAAAATAAATAAGTACAAGTAACTAAACCTAGTTGGGCTCCCATAAACCATAAGGAACACATGCAAAAGTTTAAATAAAACTCGAATAGACCTCCATAAGCCCGACAGGTACATAGAAGAGCTAGGAACTATACTGAGAACTTGAAGCTAGTATCAGAACTGTCACAACCTTCCACGTACTACAATCGGGGTATAAGCTTTCAAATATCTGGTGAAGTCACCCAATTAGACCTTCAATCTGATCAAAGGGGAAGTCATCTAGACTAACCTCTAATCTAATCAAAGGGAAGGTACAAGTGAGGACGATGCCTGACTAAAAATAGGTGCATACCGGAGCCTCAAATCAGGAGTAATCAGGTGCACGACCTCTAACCGTACTAAACTAACTCCAGCAACTCCAAATAACGTAAAAAACACACCACATGTCCAACCATAGCACCAGACCACTTCAAAGCTCATTAGGGACCCACTCCAGCTCCTACTTCACAAGTCGATGCCAAATCACAAATAAATCCACAACGTACCGCGTAAACGTTGAATCTATCACAAGGATAAAAACAAAAACAAAGGGTAATAAGAGCTGAGTTGTCGCCTAAGTAAGGACTATTCTACCATACTCAAATCTGCTACATCAGTCTACAATGAGCTAAGTCATCCGAAACGACGTCGGAGAAGAACTAAGGACAAACAACTCCAAATATCACAAGTGTATGGCAAGCAGTAGTCTAAGCCTAGACTAATGCCAAACATGCTCAAATAAACCATCAAGAACAACAACAAATGCATATCACAAGGTAAGGAAGATCACAATTATTAATAATCATGCTTCTAGTCTCAAAAAGCCCAATAAAAGCCTAAAATAGGGATTCTAGGTATTGAAACATATTTGAATAGGTACCAGCCACAAATTTACATAATTCAACATGCTTTCACACAATCAAGTTAAATCTATGGAATAGGAAATCGTAACCTACCTTATGGCCGACCGAACGCATTCCAAATCACTATCTTGGAGTTTTTCCTTTCTGAACGCTGCCACACTATTAATTATAGAATCAAAATGTTAATACGTTCATTTAGATACTAAATACTTAAAATAGTGACAAACTCAAATTGGATTTAAAATGGGAAATGTGGCACTAGTGCCAGATATCTCAGAATTAACTCCGTCAAAAGGTCCTAATTGTCTCCCCAAGCTTGTGTTCCTAAGTGGAACACAATTCAAGGCTCAGAACAGTTAAAAAACCCAGTATGTAATAATTATATAATTATAGGACAAGAAAATAGCTAGAGTAGTGCATTACAACATTTTTTTTACCTCCAATAGAAACTCCCTAACTGATCATCCACGTAGCCTCGATAATTTTGGAAATACCAAGCTACAAATCATCTGAATTGGAGCTATACAGAAGGAGAAATCACCAAATCTAATGCTACAATGGTTGCTAATCGCGTCTGGTATTAATTTTAAAGACCATAGGAATCCCTTTATCGTGATTGCGGGGGAAAATGTCATAATTTTGGCCCATTAAAAATTTGATCCTCGCGATCGCCGAGGTGAGACCTCATGATCGTGATGATTAAGGATGGTCAATGTGACACGTCTCTTCATCGTGATCACATAGCACAAAGAAACTGGACCTCGTAATCACGGCTAAGGGGCCCGTGAATGTGAAGGGTAATTTGACCCTACACCAGTTGATGCATATGAAATGAGTTTGGGTAAGTTCAAAACCTCTAACGTGGTGCTCGAGATTCGTTCGGATCCCCATGCATGCAAATGAGATATGCTGCCCCACCAAATTCAACATTCCAAACTTTACGAAGAAGTCCAAACTTCCACTCAAGGCCATTTTGACAAAAAAAAAGGGTCCCATACTCGAATTCTATTTTTAGCCAAAATCCATAAAGGGTCTCGGAACTAGCCTAAAAGCCTCGATATATGCATGAAGGGTTTTTCTAGAATAAACTCAACATTCCTAAGCTAATCATCGTGTTAACAAAATTATCATCATAGCACTTTTACCAAGTAAGTTGGAGAAGTCAAATTTTGGCTAAAGCTTGAAATATAAAATGCCTAATGACACAAGTTCACATCAGAAGCCTCGAAGTTCACGACAACCATGTCACTAGCCCAAATACCTTTCCGGAGCTGATGAAGCTATCAAAATAACATCTTTGAAGTTTTCTTCTTAAAATTTTTACCGAAGTCAACCATTCAATTTTTAAAAGCTCCAAATACAGAAACGTGCAGAAAAACCAAACGAACGATCAGGTGTCTGAGCTATCAGTTCTAGAAAGTCATAAATGAATTGGAATCATTATAGGAACACTCTAAATGAAGAAAGAGAGGCATTTACACAGAAATAACTTGGAGGGTCTTTATCGTGGAAGAAGTTTGTATTTATTAAGGATGAGAGCTTTGAACTTGGGGAAGGAGATTGAAAAAAAAAGATCAACTCCAATAACATTTTGGAATTTTGGGAAACGTTTATGGAATCTCATGTTTGTTTATGATTTCAAGAATGAAAGATGAAAAGGTTGTTGTTGGAAAAAGGTGAATTTATGCAGGTTTATGGTTTCGAGAAGGCGGTTAGATGGGAGATGAAAAGGCACATTGGAGAAGAAAGGGAGAGAAATATTTCTCAGAAATGGTTTCAATAATTGAATTTTTTTTGATGTTTTTTTATATTGGAATTATAATTTATTTTGGGTGGGATAAAACTTATATAATGTTTCAAGTATTGGGATTCAAATATTTTTTGATAGATCTGTATTTTATCCTCCAAGTTTTTAAAGTGATGAAAAGGTCCATGGCCCCACAACTCAACTCCACTTTTTCATTTTTTTATAACCTAACCTAAAAACTAAATCAAAAAGAAATTTAGTGGCTATTTGTTTAATTAAGTTTTGTTGGTGTCCCCCATTCCAATAAATCTCCAAACACTACACCATCAAGTAAAATTATTTAAAGCACAAAGTCCCTAAAATATCAAAAATTCATTCTATTTAGGCATGTTAATGAAAAGCAGTCTCCTTGAGTTACTCTCTATGACTTTTTATATAGAAGAAATTTTTTTCATGTTCCTTATAATATTTGTTTTTAATTTTCAATATAAGTGTATATAAATAGTTAAATTCTAAATATATTAGATAGTTTAATATTTAGAGGAAAAAAAATATAATTTTTTTCAAAAAAGATCAAAAGGGCATTAATCATTTGCCGAAAAGGAAACTAGCCCGTAGTATTGAATCTTGTAACGCCAAGATGAGAAACGACAAAGAAGTCTCCTAAAAATACCGATCACTTTTTTTGCACCTGGATGAACTTTGCAATGTGAATTTTTGCTTTTTATTTTTTGGTATTTTGCTAATTTAGAGGTTGAAGCTTTGTCTTGCACTATACATGTGTCATGAATGAAGGTTCTATAGTTCTAAAAGTATGAGTCCGTTTTATTTTATACTGAAACATACAAAGCTAAGAGATAATTACGGTTTATTTTTATTGAGAGTTAAGTTGCAAGTAGTTCAGTTTGGTGGTTCTCTATTGACAAGTCACCAGTGTTTTTGGTTTTACTTCTCTAAAACAATATACAGAGATAATATGATAGTGTGGCAATGACAGTATTATTGTAGAATTATTCATGTGTGTTGTAAATAATAAAGTTGTAATTGTGACTGTTAGAACATTAATTACAAACTTTATTTTCACAATAACATAGGCAAATCTCGTTGAAGCATTAAGAACCCTATTTTTTCCCGAGTTGTTTCATTAACTTATGTCTCCCTTCTTCATTGATTTGGAGAAAAAGAACCTAAACCGTAAATTAAAACCTATATGCTAATTGAGCAAATAAACTTAATCTAAATATTCAGTACCGCAAAGGAGATAGTATTTTATGTTTTGGAGATCTCAGTAAAGATGCGCACAAAAACTCTAAGGAGATGGATGGAGAAGAGTCCATTTACATGATATATTCTACCGCAAAGGAGATAGTATTTTATGTTTTGGAGATCTCAGTAAAGATGCGCACAAAAACTCTAAGGAGATGGATGGAGAAGAGTCCATTTACATGATATATTCTACCGCAAAGGAGATAGTATTTTATGTTTTGGAGATCTCAGTAAAGATGCGCACAAAAACTCTAAGGAGATGGATGGAGAAGAGTCCATTTACATGATATATTCTACCGCAAAGGAGATAGTATTTTATGTTTTGGAGATCTCAGTAAAGATGCGCACAAAAACTCTAAGGAGATGGATGGAGAAGAGTCCATTTACATGATATATTCTACCGCAAAGGAGATAGTATTTTATGTTTTGGAGATCTCAGTAAAGATGCGCACAAAAACTCTAAGGAGATGGATGGAGAAGAGTCCATTTACATGATATATTCTACCGCAAAGGAGATAGTATTTTATGTTTTGGAGATCTCAGTAAAGATGCGCACAAAAACTCTAAGGAGATGGATGGAGAAGAGTCCATTTACATGAT
>JAJOOO010030681.1:0-16209 GCA_029582685.1 Solanum piurae
GTAATGTAGAAACAAATAATTCTTCAATCGAAAGCCTATAAAAATAGATGCAATATATATGTATACAAATATGATCTTCATAAAAACGAGGAGAAAATCAATTAAGCGATATTTGATGAATTCAAATTACAAAAATTGCTCCTAGAATCATCAAAAAGATCTTAAATTGGAAGAAATTTGGGAGAAAAATACAGAAATTTTGTGATATAGGAAGATTGATGAATGAGAAAGTATTTAATGAGGATAAACATGGGGAACCAATCACATAAAACATGCCTAGACATAATCAATTAGGTGTGTAATAATAACTTTCCTATTTAATATTAATACTTTTTTGATTATTTATATATAATTAACTTTGCTATTTATTGTGTAGTTATATCCATATAACATAAAAAAAAGTAAATTGTAGCTATTTATTTTAAATGTATATTAATGTTTGCCATATTTTGTAGTTTTTCCTTAATTTTTCATGTTAAAGATATCATTCAATTTTATATCTATTCTATATAATAGATGACTCAATATTATTAATTGATGGTCCATCAATTATTTTTATTTTCTTATATTTTTTTAATTATCTATATCGTATATACACATAAAATTAAGCATATACAAAGCATTATGATACTTTTTTCTAACAAAAATTCATAAAAAAATTTCTCATTTTCATATTGTTTTCATGTAATTATTTTAAAGAATCTAATATATATTAATAAGAAAAAATCAGCTACAGAATCAGAAATCTGATGTGACACTTTTCTATTGTCACCATTTTTATTTATTTATTACTTATTTTTTTTATCTTTTCTTTCTGTTTCTTTCATTTACCTGTGTTAAAAAACTATTGAAGAAGACAAAGGAAAAAATAATGTACAGTATATTAGCGGCACTTATGCATATCAATAACTATAACATATAAATGTAAGAATTAAAAGAGAAATAAACAAAAAAACAAGTCTTAGATCTAATCAAAATAAAATTTGTCTCTTTGTTTCTACTTAATTTATAAAACGTTCATTCTAAATTATTGTTATACCGCGCAAAGCGCAGACAAGTTTCCTAGTTAAAACTAAACTGGAAGGAAAGAGATTGGGGTACTTGGTTTTCATATCATCTTTGGTCTCCCAAGTAGCACCATCACTAACTTATTCCTCCAAAGGACTTTCATAGAAAAAACTTCTTTATTTCTCAACTTTTGAACCTGATGATCAAGAATCTCAACTGGGACCTCTTCGTAGGAGAGACTTTCTTTCACATCGACACTTTCTAAAGGTGCAACTGATGTTGGATCACCAATGTATTTCTTCAACAAGGAAACATGAAACACCTGACGCACTGATGCTTAATTTTAAGACAAATCCAACTCATAAGCCACGTTACCAAAAGGCCTCATAATCTGATATGGCTTACATAACGGAGACTAAGCTTCTCTTTCTTACCAAACCTCATCACACCCTTTATGGGTGAGATTTCCAAATAAACCCAATTATCAATTAAAAATTCAAGCTCTCTCCTCCTCACATCCGCATAAGATTTATGTCTACTTTGAGTCATTCTTAACCTATACATGATAAGCCAACTTCAAACCAACCAATAGGAGGCCTATGCCTCTTACAATAGAGAGCCTCAAATGTAGCCATCTGAATACTCGAGTGATAACTATTAATATAAGAAAACTCAATTAAAGGCAAATGATCATCCCAATTACCTTTAAAGTCAATCACACAAGCTCTAAACATATCCTCAAAAGTCTAAATAGTCCATTCGGATTGACCATAGTTTGCGGGTGAAAAGTTGTGTTAATCTTAACTTGAGTACCAAGACCTTTCTAAATGATCTAAAAAATTAAGAGGTTAACTGGTACCTCTATCTGAAATGATGGATAAAGGCACACCATGAAACTTAACCATCTCCCGAGCATAGAGCCTAAAATAGTCTTTGACTGAATAAGAGGTCTTCACAAGAAGAAAATGTGTTGTTTAAGTCATTCGGTCTACAACAACCTAAATATAATCATGTTGTCGATGAGTGCAAGGTAAATCTATAATAAAGTTCATATTCAAATCTTCCTACTTCCAAGTAGGAATGTTAATATATCGGGTCATACCTCTTGGTTTCTGATGCTCAACTTTCACTTGTTGATAATTTTGACACTTAGCCATAAATTCCCCAATATCCTTCTCTATCTCGTTCTTCCAATAGACTTCTCGTAGATCATGGTAAATCTTAGTGGCTCTAGGGTGAATAGAATACAAAGAATTGTGACCTTTTAATAATATATGTTGCCTCAAATCATCAATATTTGGAACACACAAACGACCTTGATAACGAAGCACACCACCTCCCCTAAGTAGAAAGCCTCAATAGTTTATCCAGAAACCATTTTCTTCAATTAAATCAAAATTAAGTCATTATCATGTTTTGCCTTAACATATGAAACAAAAGATGATTCTGAGCTATTTTACACAATAACACCACCATCCTCTAAATCAAGCAAAAAAACTCCCAAATGGGTCAATCTATGCACATCTCGAACCAACTCTTTTTAATCATGCTCAATGTGAGTAACACTGTTAATGGACAATCTACTAAGAGCATCGACAACCATATTTGCCTTACCTAGATTGTAAAGGGCACTCATATCATAGTCCTTCAATAATTCAAGTCATTTCCTTTGACAAAGATTCAAATCCTTTGATTAAACACATACTGGAGACTCTTATGATCAGTGAACACATCTACATGAACACCATAGAGATAGTTTCTCCACATTTTTAAGGCAAAAACCACCGCCACCAACTCCAAATTACGAGTCGGGTAATTCTTCTCATGAACTTTAAGTTGCCTAGAAGTGTATGCTATCACCTTACCAGTTTGCATCAAAACACAACCAAGGCCAATTATAGAGGCATCACAATACACAACAAAACCATCTTGGGGTGTGATCAAGTGATTATTGGTTTTAATTAACTTATGGGTATTTTTGTTTACTGATTTAAATGCTTAATTGAAGTGGGTTTAGTCGATTGTTGTGTATTAACCCATGAATTATAGTTGCAAATGCAATTTTAGCTTAGTATTTTGGGCTTGCTCGAGAGAGAGGTTTTAAAACCAAGGTTATCGATTGATGATTGTAGTGTTTGGGTTGTTGTGGGTTTAGCTCGAGAGAGTGAATCTTAACTAATTCCTGCCTATCTAGCTTGAGAGAGTAGATAAATTAAGGTTTTGATTTGTTTATAGTGTTAAGCTTGTCGAGGTTCGAGAGAACTCGATTGAATCGTAATAGTTGTTCAAGAGAAAATTATTGCATCTATAGTCTAGCCTATCCACTGGGAATCAACAATTTATTAATTAACTTCAATTACCCATATAGTGAAATTAGCCTATAATCAATCACATCCTCTAGAATTCCTCTTCTACTTATATAATCCCCTGTTTTCGTGATTATCGTAGTTGTTAATTGACAAACCAAATCCCCCCATCTGACATTCATTGTCAAACCTTTAACTTACTTTGTTTGATTTCGATAATTTCTACTTCTATAACCAATATAAATCACAACTTTTACTTTTTAATTGAATTATGTATTGTACCTCTCCCTATGGGTTCGACCCCAACTCTTTGTTGGGTTTTATACTAGATAATGATCGCTTACACCTAGTATTGGATGAGGTGTAGTTTGAGCATTTATCAAAAATAGTGCCGCTGCCGAGGAGTGGTGTTATTGAATTCTCTTGTTGAAGTTGGTTTGTGATTTGATTGTGTTGTAGCTGAACCCTTTTTACCTTTTTTGTGTGTTGTTTGTTGCCTTTGAGCAGGTGACAAAATGAGTGTCAATGGAAGCAATGCCTGCCAGCTGGGACAAAATGACGACATCGGTAACTTGAACGATGTGAATGAAGTACAGGTGAATATGGTACATTTGGGTGGTGTAGGTGTTATCCAGTTGCCTCATATTGAAGGGAATGCGGTGTTCCACGTGACAAGCATGATGCTACAACTCTTGCAAATGAAAGGGTTATTTGGAGGCTTGGCTCATGAGGATCCCCATGACCATATTCAAAATTTTGTGGATGTTTATGGTCCCTTCTCGTTCAAGAACATATCCCAAGAGTCAGTTCGACTCCGATTGTTCCCTTTTTCTATGATGGGAGATGCTACCAAATGGTTAGCCGACTTACCTAGGAACTCCATTACTACTTGGGATGAATTGACCAAAGCGCTCTACACAAGGCTCTTTCCTTCTTCTAGAATGATGTCATTAAGAGATAATATCCAGGTTTCAAATGCTTAGATGGTGAGCCAATCCACGAGACTTGGCTACGGTTCCAGAAATTGCTACTTCAATGCCCGACTCACGGACTCCCAAACACGTCTTGCTACAACATTTCTACCGGAGTTTAGATTCGGTGAAAAAATGAGTGGCTGATCAACTTGTTCAAGGAAGACTTGATTGGGAAAATTAGTTAGAAAACAGCACAAGACTACAATCCTGGATTCCTTGTTCCTCAACAAGTTTTGTGAAAACTTTAGCGAGTTAGTTATCTTCTCAATTCGTTTAGATTATGTTGTTTAGTTATTCTGTAAGATTTGTAATCTTGAATAATGTTTTCGTTGTGCATATTCTAATATTTGTCATTGTTCAAACACGGTGATTATATCTACCTCTACTAGATATCTTTCATTTGTAGGGAAATTACAGGTTATCAACTCTATTATCTTCTCCTTACCTAAAGAACTATTGAATCAGTGAAAATTCTACTGCAATGAACTTGATGTCTTTAAAAAAAGTGAGATATTCGCGACTCAGCCTAAAAATACTTCAATTCTTTCTTATTTTAATTTTTAATAACAATTATATTATCACTAACACTTTTTCTTTGCTTAATTTAGAGAGGTCAAATTGCAAGGTTCAACAAGAAAAATAATGTGTCTACTATCTGAAAATCAAACTAATTCTTGTGAATAAAATATATGTCTAATTAATATTTGGAAAAATTATATAAAGTATACTACAAAAACATAACCTTAATATAAAAAGGGAACTTAGAACAATAGTCAATCATACACAAGTCAATACATTCCCAACAACATTTAGGCCCTTGACCTCTTAATAACATACATTTTAATATTACCTCACCTCCAAGTCACTCAAAATAAATTACAAAAATCATTAAATATATGAAACTAAAAAAGAAAAGAAAGAAAAACCCCTCTTATCTTATATTTAATTATGCTTGTTAGTCATGAGCATTTTCCCCGTCAAACCACAAGCCAAAGCTTCTCTAGGTATATTCTTAACAAGATGAACACCCTCAGCCAATATTACTCCCATTCCCATATGCAAATGAGGTTCAATGTGACAATGAAATGCCCAAACTCCAGGATTATCAGTCACAAATCTTAGTGCTGTCCATCCATAGGGATAAATCACAACAGTATTTCTCAATGGTGGATTCTTTAAATTGAACTTCTTAACATGTTTTTCACTAAATTTACCTTCACCATATCCCAGAACCCAAAAATCATGTCCATGTAAATGCCATGGATGAATTTCACTTGCCCCTTTACCCAAGGCATTGGCATTTTGTAGTATAATGTCAATTGTATTATTCATCTTTAGCATATACACACCATTTCCATATGTAGCATTAGAATTTGGTGCTTGTTTCATAACATCATAGTTTATAGGGAAATTATCCGGTGGAGGTCTAGTATTGAAAGCATTGTTTATTCCATATCGAATGGACCCTAAGTAGGGTGTCGTTGGTAAGACTAATGACACGTTATTAATAGCCCATTTTGTGTAACCATCGATTTTATTCTGAGTATTGAGTAAAATAATACGACGATTGTTCTTAATTGGTGGCTTAGGTGATCCCATTAGGGCAAGAATTTTGTTAGAAAATGACTTACTATGGTTATAATCATTCCATACGGGTGCAATAGGTGGTGGTAATATTGGGAATTTGGATGCAGAGTTTGGGAGGTAGTTCAATAGAGTGAGGGCTTGAGGTGTTTTTGGTTCTCTTCCTCTTACACTTGTTGAAATCCAATAGTTTTTGGAAGTGTCTTGATTTGTGGTGAAAAGAATTGAATAGCTTTCACCTGAATAAATGTCTATGTCTTGTACTGAAAAAGGTTGAACATAGTTTCCATCTGCCTCTACCACCACCATCTTATGACCCTACATAAACATAGACATGATGAATAGATGTGAGCATTGATGTGACATGTTTCGCTTATCAAAAATCAATTTAACTAATCTTAATCTGAAACTATATTTGATTAGATCAACATAATATTTTAAAATAAAATTTCTACATTCAAAAACTGATATAAACTGTAATTCTTCCCGTATCAATATAATGTAAAAATATAATTTATGTCTCGAAAATATTATACTTACCTTTTGTGTTAGTAAAATACCTATTGCTTGCCACTATGATACCAACTTCTATATGTTATGCGGCATGCGCACACATGAACTTTCCTTGTGCTAATTAAGTTGTATCTTCCATTATATATGCCTTTATCAAATTCAATTTTCTAAGTGACATACATATATATCGAAAAAAATCATAATTAATTTATTTTTTTTAAAAAAACAATGTCCAATTATTACCACAAGGTTCTTGAATATTGTTAGTATATATTCCTTTATAGTATATTGCATTCCACAAATATGAACAAACTATTTAGTATCAAAATAGAAATAATTTCTCAAGAGTCTTCTGCTTTTCTATATCATCTTCTATTTGTTATTTATTATAATTCACTTCCATCTCAAAAAAAAAAAATCACATTGAGATTCATAGTCTAGTTATTTTAAGACATCATATGTGGAATTACACCGGACGTATTATTGATTATTATATTTATGATTTAGCTGAATCGATAAAAAAATTTACTTCACCGGCACAACCACACGGTACTATGCTAATGTAAGCCCTATCTACGTAGGTACCACTGAACCACATGAAACGAAGAATTTAAATTAAAAGTTGTCAACAACCTAGGTCATCCTACACCCTACCTCCAAGAAACCTCCAAAGTAAGGAAAATGTAGAGAATATATACTAATACAACTCATTGCACTACCATCCAATAGCACAACTATAATATTGGTACTTTTATCTTTTTGGAAAATGTGAATTAGAATATAATGTACAAAAGAGATAGATTTTGTGTATAACTTTACCCCAATTGCCAAGTTGAGTGAAGCCAATGCAGTGGTACTGGCTAACCTAAGCCTGTATGTCTTGTTGGGGCGCACGCGGAGAATCTGAGGTGCGTATTCCTCACCCCCTCTTAACTTGCACTGTGGAAGCCGTGGGTTGCTAAATTGCGCCGCCATTGAACAATTGTATTGACCTCTCCCATTTATCAACAATGTCTGATTTTTTTCAATACCATAAGACATGTAGAAATTAATAAAAAAAAATGAAGTTATAATTTATATTGCTCGGACTCCTTAAAAATATCATCGAATACATGTCAGATTCTTTAAAAGTAGTGTATTTTTTAAGGATTTGACATGAATATAACCACATTTTTGAAGAATCCCAGCAACTTAATTAGGTTATTATCATTCTCGTGAAGTTAACATTTTAAAAATATAAAAATAAAATGGTATTAATACAAGAATAAAAACAAGATAACTTATCAACTTTAGTGCTAATTTATTAATGATTAAGTGATAAATTAAAGTAGTAATGCTTATGAATTAAGTGATAGTAACAACTTGTTAACATTATTATTTGATTATGATTTATTTGAAAGATGAAGAAAAATTAAGTTTGTTAATTTGTAGGGAAAAAACATATTTTGCATAAGCTACAATAGTCAATATATATATTATTTTCATTGTTGTTTTAAATCGAAGAAACTTCTTTAAAATATTTATTCTTTTCAAATTATTTGTCTATTGTCGAAGTTTTATTAATAAATATAAGAATATTATTAGTAATTAAAAAAAAACATCAAGGAGATTACTGTAGAACGTGGTCTTCAAAAAGTCGAGAATAATTAATTGAAGATTCTTGTCTATAGCAAAAGGAAAAGAACAAAAAAACTGAATTAATTAATAAATGAATAATTGTTAGCATATTGCTTCATCTATCCCTACACTTAAGAGTGAAGTTAAGAGAGATGGGAAAAAACGTTAATACTTTTATAACTATGTTATTTGTTTGAATATTTTTTAATTGTTATTTAATGAAATGTATTGTTATAGAGATTTTATAATATAATATAACATAAAAAATCAGTTAAGTTCAATCGTTATGATAAAAGTTTGCATGTATAGGTAATATCATGTCTGAAAATAGAAAACAACATAAATCTTAGTTAAAAATATTTGAAATGAAAAAGGATCATAATATCGAATTAAATTAATATAATACATAAAATGGAAATTAATTAAGAGAAAACGATTCATTTAAGAATGAAATTTGAATTCTAAAGAACTTTTCACTTTTTTCACTCTAAACTATTCGCAGTACAAATTAAAAAGAGAGGTATAAATAAAACTTATAAAAAACTATATGAGATTTAATTATTTAAGTTTGGTTATGAAAATTTTGCAATTTACTTCGGAGTTGAACGCGAAAGAAAACACGACCATAAAATTTTGGAATTCAACTTCCTCCTGAATTTCAGGAATTTAAAAAACAACATAAAAGTATTTTTCAGTCTAAATTACTTAAAACAAAAATAATCAAAACAACTTTAATTTGTATCGTTAACTGAACACAAATTTTCAAATGTAATTTTTCACTTTTAAAAATAAAAATTATTTTTACAATAAAGCATGGACCAACGTCCACTTATGGATTATAATAGTACGAAAAACACATCATCATTCAAAAGAAACATAACTTTTTCGAAGTGGCATGATCAAAGCGTGTATAAAAAGGAGGGAAAAAAACTCATACAGAAAAGGAGTTGAGATTTGTCAAAAAGTACAAAAAGGAAAAAGAACATTAATTAAATGAATTCAAATGAAGATGGGTGCCTTAATTGAACACATAATCTTTTAAGTAAATAAATGTGTACTTATTTTTATAATAATTTGAGCTTTAAGAATTAAACGTGACAAAAAGAACATTAAAGGTGGGAGATGGTTTTAATTTTACACCATATATATTTAATTGATTAAACAATTTGATAAATCTCTTTGTAGACTTTTTAAGCAATAAGATTGTAAAATTTGAGTATTAATCCATATTAAAAAAATTATTATTTTTTCATTAAAAATGTTCAATAGTTATGTTCATAGATTTGATTGAATCGATAAGAAAAGTAAAAAGTATACTAATGTTTTCCACTATGCATTTTTTCAGTCATGAGTTTGATTCGCGATAAAAAAAAGCTTTTGTTTCTAATAGCAATACCTGAGGTTCACCAATCCAACGAAGAGGATTTGAAGATAAGTCAACTTCTTGTTCATGTGAACCTTTGTGCCACCAATCACTTAGCAATAAATTGAATTCTCCATCATAATGGAATGGTTCATTTTCACCTTGTGCAACATCCACTATGAGTGAACCATATAGCCCTGCTGATCTTTGCATACCATAGTGTCCATGATAGAAATATGTCCCGGCCTGTTTTAGATATTTGTTATAATTAATTATTCGTTGGACGTTTCATCAGATCAATTTACTAAAAAGTTGGATACTGAATTCCTTCAAGTCATGATGACAATTAAGTACGTGTAAACTCCACTTTATTAAAATATGTCGCTTCTATCAAAGAATATTGAGTAATATCATGTTGTATGTTTTTTCTATATAAGATCATATCCAATATTGTCACTAATAGGTTAACTATAATCCTTTTCACTTTATTTATTTTTTTGGTTTCTCATCCGGTGTCCAGAGCCCACATTGGAGCTCCGACTAAATTCGAATCGCGTTCTGCAGGGCCCATTCGGGGGTGGCGCTCCCAACAGGATTTTCTCCATATCAAGAGCTCGAACCCGAGACATCTGGTTAAGGGTGAAACACTTCTACCAGTGCACCACAATCAATATTGGTCCTTTTCACTTTATTAAAATACTCTACTTCTATCAAAGAATATAGAACAATATCATATGGTATGTTTTTTCTATATAAGAGCATATTCAATATTATCACTAATAGGTTAACTATTTTCCTTTTCATATAATTTCACCAAGATTTGAGATTTTTTTTATTTGCTAAAATTATTAATTGTTCTAACTTACTTTAATAAGTAACATGTAACAATACTAAGGCATCTGTCAGAAAGGAAGGGCTAAGCACTAACAATAATAAGGTGAAATACCAATTTTATGTGCTTTTTTTTTGTCCATCCAAAAAAGTAACTTTTATATTCAGTAACAATTTATTTTTAAAGTGCTCATTTTATTTTTAATAAAATTATTTATATTCACACAAACATTTAATACTTATTTTAGATCAAAAAATATTTTAATATTTTAAAAATATTTTTTTTAAAATTTTGTATCAAATCAAGCAACAATAAATAAATGAGGGTATATTTCTTAGTGGGTCCATTCTAATTGAAAATGGTTGAGTAGAAAAATGATGTCTAAAGATTTGCTAGATCATCAATGTCTAGCAATTATTAAAAGTATATAAATAAGTTAAACAAATTGGACAAATTATAAACAGGTGAAAATAGCTAGGATAATATTATTTTTTTCCAGCAAATGTTATATTCAATTATGCCCACCGATTTAAGTAACTTATAGTTTGAACTAATTAATCTTTTTTTCTCTTGTCTTTTAAATTTTGATTGATTACTATAAGACAACATTTTCCCACTCAGATCAAATCTGTCAATTTCTACATTTTCTAATGCAAGTTGGCAGAAATTAGCTTAAAATAATAAAAAAGGTACCATTTGAAAATAAGTACTCTAGTTACTAGTTAGTTAATAAACTTTTAAGATATTTGACTCAACCTATTGCGGTAGAGTGGTAAATATTTTTTCATTTTTAATCAGAAGTCTCAGGTTCGAAATTTCTGATACAGAGTCGCCTTTGTTAGAGAGACTTTAATAGAGGAGGTAAAACACTCCAAAACTCGAATCTCAAACCTCATTAAGGGAGAAACAATCTCATCCATTGCATTTTGCAAATTAATTAATTAAATCACAAAAGAGTAAAAGGAAAGAATGTACCTTATCAACTTTAAATCTATAGACAAATGTCTCTCCAGCATTAATGGCACACTGAGATATTGCTGCAGTTCCATCAGCCCATGGTGTTCCAAACTATAAAATTTAAAAAAAAAAAATAAGAAGAAGAAAAAAATATAAGTGAAATAAAAGCCATACTCATAGCCCATAGGAAGAAGGGAAAGAATAAAGATCATAAAGTACATTATTTAGCATAATTCCATAAGTCTAGTAATTTTCATACCTTATTTCTATCTTGTGAAGACAGATAGACTATTTTCAGTAGATTCTAAATTCAAGCAAAACACATCAAAAATCAAATATACTAGCTAGTGACAACTTTCAACTTATTAGTTTCATAATTTAGCATATATAGATAGTACTCCTATAAGATATATTTACCCAATTGATTCACTTATAAATGACTTATCGATTGATATAGCAAGTTAATCAATTCAATACGTATACTGTCAGTGTATATAAGAGGTCAATCGGGGCATGGGAGACGAGAGGGAGATATCTAACCTGTCGGATCCCATGCCAATGAATGACAACACCTTCAGTATGAAGTTTATTAGTAAGTTCAACAACAATTATGTCCCCAGCTTGCCCCCTAATTGTTGGACCAGGAAATGCACCATTTATTCCCATCACAACACTTTCTTCACCATCTGTTGACCAATGAATATACCCAACTTCCCATTTAAAATGCCTTGTTTTTGCTAATGAATGTCCAACCAACATAAATGACACCAACAATAATAACAATAATCTTGAGGAAGACATATTGATTTGTATAATTAAAAAGAAAGAGAAGTTTTTTGTATATACAAAGCTCACACTAATGGAGCTTTGTATAGTTAGTTTGTGAATAATGTTGTAAATTGGAACATATATATATAAAATAAATATTGGTAACTAGATACACTATTTTAGTCTAAATGGGTGGGTGTGTTGAGAGGATTATATCTTTGTATGGGGGCGGCGAATGTAGGATAGGTAGAACATGTTTGTGCACCACTAAAAAAAAGAAAAACATGTATTAAGCGAGCGGGACAGGTAAATAACTCAACATTCAATTAAGTGAATCACAGGTAAATAACTCAACATTCAATTAAGTGAATCATATAATGTGCACCTGTTAATTTCGAAAAAAATTATGTTTATATATTTTGAGAAACAGATATATATTTAATTGTACACCCTTGTAAATAGAAGTGCACCTTGGGGCATTGATTGAAAAAGTTATGCATACTAGATTCGAACTTGCAATCAAGATGTATATTAATCACACCTTGGGCCTTGACCATAACGCTATCAAAATCAATTATTAATCACACCCATCCAATAATAGTTGTCCACTATATTATTTCAGGATATCCAACAATATTTGTCCATTTTATGAAATCAATAGATAATTTTACTCTAATTTACTCTTATCATTAATTATAGTCATTTGCCTATTACATTTTTCAAGACAATGTATTTATTATATTTAAAGGGTAATATAGTAAAATGATCCTTTTATTTATAGTTTCTTAAGAAGTGTGCAAAGTCAATAATGAACAAGTATTGTTGGACAGAGAAAGTATTAGTCTAATTTATTACTCATATTTGACTTATATATTTATATTTTTGTTATTGCTCACACCATTATGATCAATTGGATATGATGTTATCCCTCAATCATCATTAAAAGTTTTACTAATGTCTACGTTAAGATTATAATGCCCCCGCGATCTTCGAACATCAGGTTCCCCTCTGATTGTTACACAAGACAATAATTATACACTTCAATAAATGATTTTACCATCACTTTTAATAAATTCTTTTTTACATGATTATCCTATGAAAAGAATTAAGACGACATATAAAAGATTAGTGTTGAATACATAATTAAGTGATAATAAAAATTTATGCTTTCTAGTAGCTCAAGTTTTTATAGTGATGGTCACACAATTTTACATGATAGCTAAGCAGGGACCTTGTTGCAAGGTCATATTATTATTATTATTATCTATTTATTATGTATTTTGAAAAATATAATTACATTTTTGAAAAGGAGAAATTAAGCAAACATTTTTAATTTTTTTCCTGGCAGACTTTTTTTTTTTTTTTTTTTTTGTCTTTTAGGTTTCTGTTGGGGATGGGAGAAATATTATTTGATTGTTTTCTATAAAATGATTTTAAAAAATGCTATAATATATTACAATATTTTGGCATTATTTCCTGAATATCATAGAGTAAATAAAACTCCATCTCCTAAATACTAATAAATACAATGTGTAATCTCTCCTCTTGTCCCCTTAAAAGGGGAAATTATAATTAATAATTCCTAAGCTTAAGCAAATTTTACTTCTGCCCATTGCGTTTATTAAAATTTAGTTAATTTATATAGTAAAATTTATTATATTCTATCTCTTACCTAAATTTTGTCAGTGTCTTACTGGTATAAAGGGTATATTGCTAATTTAATGATACATAACAAGAAAATCACAATAAAATACTTTGAATATAACAGGTGTGCTTTTAAATTACCAACAAATTTGGAATATAGCATATATAATTGGTATATATTTTACATAATAATTCTATTACATTACATATTTACAAGAAATTTTAATTATATAATTGGTATAATAACAATGATATAATTCTTTAAAAATGAAGAATTTCACTTCGATGCATATATATTATTTCGATGATTTGGATTGAAATCAACGAAAGAAAATGAAAAAAAAAAAGAATCGTATAGTGAAAATAAAGAGAAAAAAAGAATGCTATTATAAGAATGATGGAGATCTTCAATTATAAAATTAATGTCTTAAATTGTGGACCAATGTTTATTTTCTTAAAACTTTGAAATATGCTATATTTATAAATAAATATGTTATTTCAAGAATAAACAAAAGTAATGATAATAATCATCTTTAATAAAAGTCCTCTACCCTGTAAAACTATCATTCTTCTTTTCTCTCTTTCCTTTTCTTTTCTTTTTTCCTTCTTTTTTCCCTTAATAATTATGGCTATCACGTAAGCTTCAATGTAACGTAGAAAAATAAATAATAAATACATTACACATTAATTATTAAATAAAAATTTAACTTACACCAACATATACATGAACCATAAACAGGGCGTATGAAGGAGGGGTCATCGGGTTCACGTGAATTCATGTCTTCCTCCTAAAAATGTTATATTTTTCAATAACTATTTAAATATAGATGTGTAAACCCACATTTAAAAGATCATATAATGCAGTGATGATTGTGTGCACATCTCTAAGCAAGGTTAGAAATTTAAATCTTAGGAAAAATCTTTTTGGCCAGAATTTGAATAGAATTTGGCCAAAATGATATTTTATCTATGTTATTTTACTTTTTTAAACGTTTTTACCCTTTTAACTTTAATACCTTTAACTAAAAAATGAAAAAAAACATCAGTTTATTTTAAAATACAAAAAAATATTATAGTTTTTAAAATTTTCTGGCCATTTAGCACTTCACTAAATCTTATATCTATCTAATTTTATTTTTCTTTTCGTAATAATGCGCCACCCATCATCTCCAAATCATAAATACGCCTCCAATCATAAACATCTTTTTTGGTGTAAAGAACAAATAATTCAGTATTCCCTCTTTTTATTTTCTATTTTCAGAAAAAGAACATCACATAATTAATTTTAAAAAATATAATAAAAAGTGTTAGAATCAATCATACCACTTGATCACCGAGAAAATTCCAGCTCACATGCACTATGCTAATAGAGTATATAGCCAAAAGAAAAGCAACAAAAATAAAAAAGGTGACAAGAGGGAAACTTCATTCAAATCTTTATAAACCAAATGAAATATCTTTGATTTATTTTCTCATTTTCATATATATATATATCAAAAGAAAAGAGAGAAAAGACTTCTGGAATCATCTTTTTTTTATTTCACTCACTCTATTTCAATTCATAGATAGATTCTTGACATATTATCACAAGCAATTTATTTTTTTAATAAAAAATAACTTTCTGAAATAATATGTAACTATTAATTAATAATCATCCAAGAAATTAACCCTATTTTTTATGCATTAGTCAAACTAGACTTAGAATTTTAATAAGTAGAAATACTTTGATAATGTGATTTAAAATTTAAAATAAGTATAATGTATTAAAATGCTCTTGAAATTTGTGATCTCAAAATATCTTACGTGAATATTAAAACTAGAGAGTCATTAAATATAAAAAGTATTATTTTTAGAAAAACTAATTAAGAAGATGCATTAATTGATATAATATGAACGGTAAACAATAAAGGCATAATAGATAAATGCGTTTTTTTTTAAATTTGGACTCCACTGATATTTGTATTATTCAATATTGGATGTATACAAGTATACAATTAAAGTTGTACTATAAAGTTAAATAAGTAGACACATGTATCATACATGACATAGTACACGTAGAATGCAAATTGCTACGTATATGTGCCTATTTTTTCTCAGTATTATATAGGTTTAAGTGTCTAATTTTTGCACACTCAAAATTAGAAGATATAAATTCAGTTAAAGTCAAATTAAAAAAAACACATTTATGAATTATGCCAACAATAAAATAACATACACTGAGATGCAACATGCAAGCGTTTATTTATCATGGATACCCCAAATTATTTTAGTATACGATGTAGACACGTAATTTTTGACCGAACCTAAAATTTTACACCATTTTTAGAGCTTAAATATTTTTATAAATCTAAATTAAATATTTTGACTTTTATCTTATTTTATTAAGTTTATTTTAAAAAAATTGAAAACAACAAAAATAGAATCACTTTTTAAGGTAAGTTTTATTTTTAATTGTTTAAAAAAGAAATAAAAAGTTACAAAAAATATATGATTTAATAAATAAATTAGTGTTTCTTAATTATATTTTTTAATTAGCCATTTAGTATTTTTTTTATTAGTTCAAAACAATTAATATTTTTATTATTATAATATTATTTATATTTAATTTATAAAAAATACCAGTTATCCTCACCCCACTACACC
>JAJOOO010030686.1:0-11489 GCA_029582685.1 Solanum piurae
TTCAAGCCCTAGTTGATCTCTTTCTTGGTCTTCAATGGAGGTTTCTAGAGAAAAGATATTTGGGAGGGAAGAGTAGTTGGGATTTGATTTGGGGTGTTGGGTTATAATGAATTAATTAGGTATTTAATGACATAAAATAGTTTATATAGGTGTAATAAGTCTATATAAAATGACCCTTAATGAAAACTAATTAAAAAGTAATTTCCTAAACTAACTTACCTAAGGCAGAGTTTTTGGACAGCATTGCAGTGATAACCTACGGCCACCACCTACGGGGCGTAGGTCAGCTCACATCCTATACTGGTGGGGCATAGGTTGAACCTGCAGATTCCTTGGTTTCCCCTTGACCTACGACTCACTTCCACGGACCGTGGACCACCCTACGGGGCATAGGTCCCCTCCGTGGGTCACACATTTTTGGCAGCTTTTTGGAACTTAGGCAGCCTTGGGGTTTAGACTTTAGGGTCCTCCTCAAGGATCCTTGGTTGGTCCTTGGGGGGTCGTATCTTGATGTCTAACCCCTAAATACCTCAACCTAAGCTCGGGAAGTCATTTTACACTTATAAACCCCACAACAAACTCATTAGGCTCTAGTTTCACGTACTAGTTTCCGTTAGGCTCTAGCTTGGTCTTACTAGTTTTCCGGGTTGTTACAGTACATGATGATTTAAGTGGGATACAAGATACTATATTAAAGGTGTTTGGATTATCTTTCCAACGCCACAGAGTTTGCTCAGTTTCGAGTTCGTATGAGAGAGATATGTCCATTTCAAGTTGGGTTGTCGAGATAAGGAAAGTCAAAACTGGATTTTAGAAGGGTATTATGGTCTTTTCACTACCCAATTAATTAAATTTATTTTGGTAATTAAGTTGGGGACAAATCTGATTGGATTTATTTTACGCTTCATAAAAATAAGTTAGGGTTTTGAGAGAAGAGAAAAGAAGAGGAGAAAAGAGGAGGAGGAGAGGATCAAGGCGTTCGTCGAGGTTCTTGAGTTTTGTCACGGATTTTTGCCATGGGTTTGATCCCTAAGAGGTATGTAAGATTCCATAGTGTTGGGTTTGTTCACCCACACACCAATCATGTTAATTTTAGCGTTAAATTCGTTCTAGAAAGATGAAGGTTTGATGTTCTTGAAATTGGCTTTCGTTCTTGAGGAAATCGAGTTGATTTTAGAGTTGTGTTTGATTAGATTTTTTGGGTACATGTATTGGGTATCTGAATCTAAAGAGAAATCGAGCAAAAAAAATTGAATTTAGGCAAATTGGGGTTAGAAAATGAGGAAGAAAAAGTCAGACAAGGAACAAGTACCAGGTCCGCGACCTGTTCCTTCAATGTGAAAATTTTCTCTCCGCGTCACGGACTTGCTCCCCAGACAATAATTTTCAATTGTTTCTCATGTTTAACTATATAAAAACACTCCTAAACATCATGAGATCTTTCCTATCACAAATTTCAACCTTGAATTCATAAATCAAATTCAAGGTAGATTTGAGAGTCAAGTTTTGAGAGTTCTTTCAAACATTTTTGAGAAAGTCCCTTTGAGTCTTTTTGAGGAGTCTTCTACAATTTCTAATAACTTGTTTCATGACTTGAGTAAGTGAGCACGAGAGTGAGGAGAATGTATTCATGAGTCTACACTATCACCGAGATCCTTCATATGATGAACCATAACTCTTGAATTCATAATTCACATTCAAGAGAGAGTTAAGAGTAGAGTTCAAGAGAGCCTTTAAGTTCAATCTAGAATCCTTTGAGATCAACTATAGATTTTGAGTTGAGTTTTGAGGAAGTAAGTATGAGAATGAGAAGAGTCGTATACATGAGTTTCGTATTACTATTCATACCCTTGATGTGGAGTCGTTCATTCCCAATAATTCCGCATGAACTCCATAAGCTGAGTATCTTTGAGAGAAGTAGTATCTTCAAGTTCTAAGTCTTGAGTATTGAGTTCCTAGTCCCTTTTGAGATTCTGATTCCTAATCATGGGACTATTACCTATTACCCATGGAGTCCTTGAACGGAGCTGTTCATGACCATAATTTCGCATGAACCCTATGAGTTGAGCATTATTGAAATGAGTAGTATCATTGAAGTTCTTGAGTTCTGAGTTGTTGAGTTCCGAGTATCAAGTTCTTTGTATGGTTATTGAAAACCTTGAATTGAGTCGTTCACGTCCATCATTCGGCATGAACCCTATTTTGAGAAGTCTTCTACAAATTTTTCTAAACTTGTTTTAAGACTTGAGCACTTGAGTTGAGAAAGAGTAGAGTCGAATTCATTTTCCTTAAAATGATATATAGGAACTAAGTATTCCCAAGAGTAAATGTTTTCACATTTAAAAGAGGAGGAAACTGAGATTTCCAAAAGAGTTTTGAGCAGTTGAGTAACATCTCTTTTTAGAGAAAGATTTTGACTAATAATCTCAAACCACAGAAAGCGTTGTGTTTTTAAACATATGAGCTAAGTATATTTTGGGAGTAGTATTGAGCACCGATATGGGGGAGAGTTCATACAACTCACAGCCCCCATAAACCATGTAGCCGACGTGGGTAGAAAGTGTCATACTTTTTAGATGATTCCTTAGTGCTTTTTAGCACAGACTAGTGGATCCACTTAGTTGAGAGGTCTTATACCTTGTCAAAGTATAGGACAGTTCTAGCGCGGGCGAGACGTTGTATCATCACATAGATTATAGTGATGGTTGTCGGTTAGAGAAACTCCCACAGAGTTATATTGTATTTTTATAAACATATTGAGTATTATTTTATTTTTCAATACATTGAGTTGCTATCTACAGTTTTAGAGCTTTCCATATATATTGCATCTTTTACTATTGATTTATCCTTGAGTATCATGAGTTGAGTATTTTGAGTTGAGTATCTTGATTTGAGTACCTTCGAGTTGAGTATCTCGAGTTGAGTATCTTAAGTTGATTTGTGCTTCATTGTGTTGAGTACCCTATTGTTGAGTTTCACTGAGTTGAGAACCTTATTACTGAGTTGAGTATCTTATCCTTGAGTACTTTTGAGTTGAGTAAGTTTGAGTAGTTTTGAGTATCCTTGAGTATTCCTTGAGTTGAGTAAGTTTGAAAAGAGGTAAGTATGTTTCCTTTTTATCAAGTTCAAGCTTATGTTATGCTTTAGAATTCCTCTTACATGCTCGTACATTCCACGTACTAAGCCATTTGGCCTGCATCGTTTCATGATGCAGATACAAGTATTCGGGGTCATCGACAAGATCTTCGTTGATACCACATGGAGTTCGAGTTAGCTATGGTGAGCCTCATTGCTTCCAGAAGGTTCCACTTTTACTTTCAGTTAAATCAGTTGTTAGGAGGTCGTGGGTCATGTCCAGACTCCCATCTTTGTCATTTAGAGGCTTCATAGATAGATTGTATAATTTCAGAAGTTTGTTCATTTATTTTATTAGATGTTTTAAAGACTTAAGTTGCCTATTTTATGGCGAGTTGAATAATTTATTTTTATATAGAGTTTTTCATATGAGTTAAAGATTTGTAATTGAGTTTCATGAATTTTTATTCAGTTTTTAAGCTTGTATGCTTGAGTTAGTCTTCCGCTTGTAGTCCGCCAAGATGAGGGTTCGCTTGGGGACCAACAATGGTTCTCGAGTGCCGGCCACGTCTAGGGTGTAGGCTTGGGTCGTGACAACAAGGCTCAAATCTCATACCTCGGTTTAAAGATGAATGGACCATATACATCCCACCACAACTATTGTTGGTACTAAATAATACTTAATTTAATTTCTTTTTAATATTTGACAATAAGCTTGATATTTTTGTTGTGTTCTACCAACGAGGATCGTGGAATAGTAGAAGATAATATTCCTTTATCCTTAACAAGAAGTGTCAGGTTAAAGTCTTGAGCATGAGTTACTTTTGTTAGAAAGAAGTTTACCCTCAATTTGGGACATTCCATTATCCGAACCTAATTGAGTCACATTGTAAATATCAGACACCAACCAAAAAAATGTTTCCTTCTTTTACTTGTGAATATCAGACATTTTGCAAAAAGAATGAATTGGTGAGCTTAAATGTTATGGGATTAGGTTCATCATTTCTCCATTTTTAGTGAATAACCTATCAATCTCCTTAATAAAAAATATTTATTTTTTTCATCTATTTTGTATTGTCTATAAATAAAGTATAGGCTTTATCTTTATTTTTATGTGTTATTAATTAGATTCATTTAATATTAATAAAGATAATTATTTTTAGAAGAAAATGATTGTCTGCCAATTAAATTAATTTTGTGAGTAGATTTTTTTGTGGTATATGATAATGATTTTATAACTACAATTAAAAATCTTGTGTTGTTAACCTATTAAATAGCATGTAATTGAATAAAAATTAGGAGGAGCTAATATCAGTAGATGTTCACTACAAAGAAGTAAATTCTATTTATTCTAATGCCATATTTATATGTTCTTTTGAAATTATTTTAATCACATATTGAAAGGTAAAAATAACATATCTCAATGGAATATTTAACGGGATAACTCATTATTATAGAAATGATCAGTCTTCTAGATAAAATAGAACCAATGGAATTTAGAATAAATTTGAAATTGTAATTAATATTATTTTCATTTGGTTTTCAATATATCATATTGTATCCTGACTAATTCGAATTTTGAGGGACATTCTCTAACAAAATATTCTTTATAGACAAAGCTCAAATCTGAGATTTCTGGTTAAGGATGGATGTATGATATTCATCTCACCGTGACTATTGTTGGTACTAATAATAATTTAATTTACTTTCTCTTGAAAACTTGGCTATATGTTGGATTTATTTGTCCTGTTCTACCAACAAGAATTGTCGTGGAGAAGAAGTGACTATTCGTTCATCCTTAATCAGAAATCCCAAGTTCGAGTCTTGGGCATGAATTACCTTTATTGAAATGAGGTTTACCCTCAATTTGAGATTTTCCAATATCCGAATCTAATTGAATCCAAATAAGAATGTCAGACACCAACTAAATTAAGATACTTTTTCTTCTTATACTTATGAAAATTAGATATTTTGCAAAAAGAATATGAGGGCGATCTCAAAGACTATGAGGTTAGGATCATCAATCCTCCATCTTTTAGTGAATAACCCCTCAATCTCCTTGATGAAAATATTTACCCTTTATCTGTTTTGTGTTTTCTACATATAAAGTATCATCCTGTATATAATTTTCTTTTTTCTGTCCTATTAATTAAGATTCACTTGTTGTTGGTAATAATAAATTTTTTTTAAGGAAATGATTATATGTAATAAATATTAATTATTTTACTAGTTTTACTTGCGGTATATGATGATGATTTTTATTGCTCCAAAAAAATCTTGTGTTCTTAACCTATTAAATGTCATGATATTGAATCAAAATAAGGAGGAGTAAATAGTAACAAAACAAATTCACTACTAAGAAGTAAATTCTATTTATTTTTATGCCATATTTATATTTTATTTTAAACACATATTGAAAGTTAAAAAAATAACATATCTCAAAGGAATATTAAACTTGACAACTCATTATTATAGAATTATCACTCTTCTTGACAGAGGAGTTCAAATGTAATTCACAATAAATTATAAATTGTAATTACTCGCTTTGTCCTTAATTACTTATCCAAATTTCTTTTTTTAACTTATCCCTTTTTACTTGTCCATTTGGACAAATCAATAATGGACAAACTGTTTTTGCCTATTATACCCTTAATTAATTACTTTGAATAAGGTAGAACTTCTTGAAAATTTTGAATTTTGAATTTATCTACTTCATAAT
Source organism: Solanum piurae (assembly GCA_029582685.1). Classification (NCBI taxonomy): domain Eukaryota; kingdom Viridiplantae; phylum Streptophyta; class Magnoliopsida; order Solanales; family Solanaceae; genus Solanum; species Solanum piurae. The sequence continues at coordinate 5,795 of JAJOOO010030686.1, forward strand.
TAATAGAGGTAAAATGGTAAACTCCCTATGTCAATCATTGTTTTCTTAATAGGTTTGTCAATTCAAAAGTTGACAAGTAATTAGGGATTCCTTGACTAATTTGGATTTGGAGGGACACTCTCTAACAATATTTTCTTCATATCCAAGGCTCAAACCAGAGACCTTTGGTTAAGGATGGATGGATCATATGCGTTACACCATAACTATTTTCGATACTAATAATAACTTAATTTTCTTTCTCTTGCATATTCTATACTATGTTGGATTAAGTTTTGTGTTCTACCAAAAAAATTGTGGTGTAGTAGAAGTTAATATTCCTTCATCCTTAACTAGAAGTGTCACGTTCGAGTCTTGGGCATAAGTTATCTTTGTTAGAAATAATTTTACCCTCAATTTTGGACTTTCCATTACCCGATCCTAATTGAGTCACAGTATGTGTCACGACCCAGACCATCGTGATTGGCACCCACACTAACCCTCCAGTGGGAGAATCATTACTACAACCCAACTAAGCAGCCTTAACCAAGATACTACACATTTAAAGATACAGAAGCTGGTTTAAATGCAGAAATAATATAGAGTTCCCATAAACTCCAAGGGTATAAATAAACTAGCCAAACTAATGCGGAAGAACAACCCCTACAACCTGAAAGTCATTGTACCAAAACTCTACTAACAACAAGTCTAAGAACCAGGGGTACAACCCCAAAACTAAACAAAACACCTTAAACAAATAGTCTGAGTCCGTAAATAATGGACTTAAACAAGAGAGATCCATGGCAGCCTGAAATAACTGGTTCACCCTTGAATCCAATCACGCTCAATAGTCACCTAGTTGAGGTCTATCAATAGCCGCCTGAAGATGCCCTGTACTCAACAAACAACAGGCAAGTGCAGTATCAGTACACAACCAAAGTACACTGGTAGGATCACACAGCTATTCCAATAAGTGAAACACATGCAAGTAACCACAACATTATAAAACAGGCATATACCGAACATATACAATATTAGTCATCTTTTCAGGATCAATGTAGCATTCCACGTTCTCAATAATACACATTGGTTATCATTTTAGAGCAACAAACAGTCTTTCAATTTCAATCGCCATTAGATATGAACGTAATCATCACAAGTAGAGACACAACACAATTCATTGGTCCTCTCACGGAACCCAATTCAATGGTCTTCTCATGGAACCCATACCCAAACTGTTATTGTACCGATGTGTGGTACCCGATCCAAGTTAGTGTGCCGGATGTGACACCCGATCCCATATATGCATCGGAACATGGCACCCGATCCAAGTTAGTGTGTTGGAACGTAACACCCAATCCATTGAACATGCCACAATCACAATCACAATGTACATTCTCATAATCATACAATCAATAGGTGATTCATGACATACAGTTATTCGTTCATACTCGTTTACATAGTGTGTGATCAATAATGCAACATTCACATATATATATGCAATACAATGAAGCAATTACAAACATATATCACAACCATCACCTACCTCGAATCCAAGCATGAATCCCCTAAGGCACTTGAATCTTCCCTTTTTCGAATTCTTTCCGCCTGTTCTAGGTCTACAAACAATTTATATACGCAAGGATCAATGATCAAAGGCCTAATTACCCGGATTATAATCAATAATATCAACCCTAAGACAAATCCTTGATCCCAATACCCAAATTAGGGACTTTTCCACCATTAACTTCAGATCAAAACCTTCCCCAATGATAATTACCCAAGAAACTACGTTCTACGGATCGAAATACGAATTTGGGGAGTAAAAACTTTACCTTTAGCCTCAAGAATGGTGAAAAACCATCAAGAACACACCTGGGGTCGTCTCTTAGCTCTCAATAACGAAACTTACAGAAAAATAACGTTTTTGGGGTTTAATTCTGACTTAAGTCGCGACTGGCTCGCTATAGAGGAACTCATCCCACTACAGCGGCCCCGCTCTGGCGGCACTAATCCCACTCTGGCGTCTTGCGCTGAGACATAACGTCGGAATTAGAGTTTCAAACCCCTATTTCACAAAACACCTTCATCCCATGACACTCAGAAAATACCCGCTCATACTAAGATCAATTTTGGGAGTTCTACTCGCCCGAATTCGATTATGTAAAGTTGTACAAGTTCCTTAATGTCTTAGGTATCTATTCATATGATCAAATTCATAATTATATCTCTCATTCATTACCGGATCTGCCTAGACCTCACTGACTCAGATTTCATCCAAATCTGGACTAGGCTAGGAATTCTCAAGTTACTACCAAAAAGTTTTCCAACCCAAAAAATTTCCTCGTTGGCTTTTCCATAATGACGGAATTAGGTCGTTACAATAGATACCAATTTATCCATCACTCATCCTTGAGTGACAAACTAGGAAAAATGGGCTAAAGTAAGGGTGGAGTAGTACCTGAATCGTCGAATAGCTGGGAATATATGTCTCACATGTCCTTCTTACCGAATTTCATTACCTCAAACCACCCAATTGAATACCTACACATCCTCCCATACAATGCCTTAATAAAGTCATCTCAATACTCGTGTGATAAATATTGTCGAATGTAAACTTAACTAACAACTAAAGAGATTCCCAACAACCACCAAAGTTGATCGTACACACATTTTCAACATGTTATCAAGGACCTCGACACAATCATCCGGACGAATCCTTTAGCACTTAAGCATGATAAAATTCAAAATCAATACCCTCTACGATTAGAAGTGAACCTGAACCAACGAACACATTCATAATACCCAACAATCATAGTTCTTAACAACATATCCATCCCACAACATAAATTTTCATGAGCTTAAGTTACAAAAAAATGGTCTTTATCCATCAGATACTCATAGAAGGATATGTCCAAGCATACAAACCCTCTAACAACACTATCGAAATGCTAGAGTTAGAAATTGTGATTGTAGATTGCCCTTAAAAATAGTAGAATTTGACCCAATGATCCCCACATTCAACCACACATAATCGTTACATGACTTCGATGACAAGATGAATATTAAGATTGTCGGACAACCATGTTTACTCAAGGTAGCTCTTCTATGAATTCTCATAAGCAAGTGGTACATGTAGAACCACTGAAATACTTAACAACTCCAAGACGACACCAAATACGTCCTCTAAAATAACCAAATCTTCCCAATCATCCCACTCAACCAAGAGAACATCGCAAGATCAGTACACCTGCTTCACCACTAGGGATCCACCCACAAAAGTGAAAACACACGTGAGCATAGCTAGTGAATCATACTCACAACCGTGCACAAAAAGAAATAGATGGTCACCTAAGAATTTTATGAAATAAATATTGAATAACACCCAAGGTTTTCCTCTAAAGAGTCAATACCAGTCATTTCCATTCAGTTGACTCCACGTACTCTTCACATCATTCCACTGAAGTCCACACTCTCAATACTAACAACCATCATGAACACTCCGACCATTTACCTTACTCTAAACCAACACTTTTTAAATGAAAACCTTTCTTAGATACTTTAACAATCAAAAGTAATAAACTTTATGACTCAACCCAGGTGTAAGTCCTTTCAAAGGTTCAATACCTGATACAATTAATCATTTCTCGCCTTACAAATTCATATCTTGACAAAATATATCACTACGAATGTAGACATACAATGAAAAATCTGAATTGTAAATTCAATCGTATAACACAATCTCCTTATCTATCAACATTAGCTTGTACCTTGAAGATTTTTATGAATTCATGGATCTTTGCTTATCATTGATCACATCTCCATTGATCTTACAATATCTTCGTTTAACAATTCAATGGTACTCATTACTAAACTCAAAACAAAAACAAAGCACCTATCATCACACTCGAGCTAATGTATGTACACTTCTTTCTCAAGTCCTTTCCAATAGTTTTTAACCAATCTGACGACTTGTGACACTATTACCATAGCCACAACAAAGCGAATGAAATCACGCATCTCTAAACCTAATTATATACCCCTCTGAAGATATCTCTTTAGCCTTTGGAATCAAATAAAATATTCTTGCTCTCGCCTCTCTCTAAAGGTTGTACTACATCCCACTATTTTTTCTTCATTATGACTCTAGCTCTTTAAAATTCTATTCGAGTGGTGTCCCACCATCTCTTAAAACTTTCCATACAACCACGTTACTCACCAAATATTAGAAAACCACAATCTTAGATACTCGCAAGTCATAATTACTGTACAAATTTTGCTTAACCAACAATCTTATTATATATTTGCATCCCGTCACAATCCACCATGAACTCTTATTACCATTATGATCAGTTAGTCTTGGCTGTTACTATGAAGTCAACCTTTTCATCAACATGACACCTCAAACTCAGGTATACTCATCAAATTCAGAGGACTAACCCAATTTTTAGACACTTTCTTACTAAAATACTTCAATTGCCTTCCCCCAAGTATACTCATTGGGACTTTCTTTATCCATAAGCTTGTTATTCCGATATCAATCCACTCCTCTATGAGTTAAGATAAAATCACCAGTCCTCATACTACTATCCTTCTTCTTAACAAACAAGATAGGAGCACCCCATGGGGAAGCACTAGGATGGATGAAACCTTTATCAAGAAGCTCTTAGATTTGAGCCTTAAGCTCTCTCAATTCTACCGGATCCATGCGATAAGGATGGATGGAATTGTGGTGAGTATCCTATTACAAGTCAATGCATAAATCTATATTTCTATCCGGAGGCATACCAGGCAAATCAGTAGGAGACACTTCTCTAAATTCTTACACCACATGAAATAGACTCAATAGAGGGAGACTCAACCTCAACATCCCAAATATGAGCCAATTACGCCATACAATCCGGCCCCACCAGTTTCCTACCCCGCACAAAAGATATGACCTTAGCTGACTTAGGCTTGTACCCCTTTCCCACTCTAACCTTTCCCTACCCGAGATCTCTAGAGTTACCGACTTAGCATTACCATTAAGTATAGCATAATAGGGGGACAATTAAGTCATGCCTAAGATTATATTAAGTCAGTCATATCCAGCATAACCAAATCAACCCAAATCTAAAAATCCATAACACAACAGGACAACACGATATACATGGGTGACTATGACTGACTCTTCAACTGGGTTAGAAACATAAATGGGGACATAAGTATATCACAAATCATATCAAATTCTGAGGCAAATCGCAGGAACACATAAAAATAAGTAGATCCCGGATCAAACAATATATTAGCGATCCGGTCACAAATAATAATAGTACTTGTGATCACTGCATCAAACCCTCAACCTCGATCTTTCCAAGAAAGCCATAATAATGAGCCCTGTCATCTTTATGGGAAACCTCCTTGCTTGGCTGCTGATACGCTCAAATTACACATCCCTAAAGAAGCATAAGCGATCGTTATCAAGTAAAGAACCCAGCTTGTAGGTTGGGGTCGATCCCACGAGGAAAATGGTTTAGACTTTACTTTAACCAACAATTATATTCAATTAGTCAAATTACTTCCAGAAACAAGTAATTAAAGGGGGGGTTGTGAATAAAATTGTAAGAATTCAACAAGTAATAGTAATCAAAAGTCAATTTTGGTTGTTATCAAGATGAGAGAAATAACTAGGGTATACATGTTCCCCACAAGCTCATAACGCAGAAATCCTAGTAATAGC
>JAJOOO010030687.1:0-10528 GCA_029582685.1 Solanum piurae
TTTATCTTTGTCATAAGCAAAGAACCCCCCCCCCCCCCCCACACATTTTAAATATGATCTCAAAAAAAAAATTCAAGTATTTGAAAATAGTTTTTCCACATATTTTTTTTCTCATGCTATCAAAGTGTCATTGGCAATATGAAACCTCTTTTGAAAATATTAATCTACAAAAGAATTGTAGTACTTCAATTCTCTTTGACAATCTTTACACAATGTCAAAGTTCATTCCATAGAGGCACAATATCACAAACTATAAGTCAGTGGTTTTCCTCTATCACAAATAGACATACCACTTAGTATTTAGAATACTAACAATAAACACAAAAATAATTGTACAATTTATTTCTATATAATAGTGAAGTTTATAGAAAAGCAAAAGTACAACATTGACTTATTATGTGAAGTTTTCATATTCTTCAAATCAATTGCATAGTCTAATTTATCCAGAGTAGAAAACTACAAAAGTTTTTAGTCTACAAAAATCAGACACAATCAAATTTCACATGGAGTACAAAACTACAAAAGTTTTTTTCAGTCTCCAAACAGAATTGAGCATATTCATAGATTATCACATAGATATGCTTTTTTTTTCAAATAGTCTTTCAACTATAACATTTTGACATACTATTTTATCAAACAAAAATGTGCATCTCTCATTCTGCAAACTAAAGAATTTTAAAGGCAACACTTTTTGCCAAGAAAAATTCATTCAAAAAACCATATGATTTGCAGATCTTTTTCCAAAGACATACATGATAAGTATCAAAACTGTTAACTTTTAAAAACTATTTTCCTCCTTAGATAAATAATAAGAAGGTTACCTGGTGTAATCTTTAACCGAAATACCACCAATTCTTCTAGTACATTCTCACTTCAACCTTGCTAAACAAAGCACCGGATTCTGGAGAAGTAATGCATTAATCTTCTACTTCCATGATCTATTTCTCTCAATCAGTATAATACGAGAAATACCAACAGTATAATAATTTCCTTAAGATTGTTGTTCATCTTGTATTCCTAAGATACTTAGAACAAAACTTTGAAGAACTTGGTAAGAAACAACAAAGTTTAAAGAGTATTTTCAAAACTAGAAAATGCAAAACTAGTAGAGAAAATAGAACCAGAAACAGATTAGAAACAATATAAAAATATTTCTCTCAAAGAAAGAAAACCGAGCCCACTGAATGCACATTGTCCCCTTAAGGAAATTATTCCCCTCAAGTACCCGAGGTTAATGGTATATATCCTCCCAGGATAGAACGATCTTACTCACTGGTGTATCGGTACCTAAAACCACGGTGTCAGCGAACCACTCAACGGCAGTAAAGTACACTTAGAATACTAGATTTAGTAGTTGTAGAAGAAGTCAAGAAAATTCATTCTTTAAAATGAGAGGAAATTCCTAAATTTATAGAAAACAAAGGGTAGTGTGAAAAGATTCTTATTGTGCCTTATCGAAAAGGTGACAACCCTTTGGAAAAGTCACAATCTTTCGGAAAGGTCACAACCTTTCATAAAAGTCAATACTTTTCATAAAAGTCGCATTCATAAAAGTCGTAACTCTTCATAAAAGTCGCAATTTTTCATAAAAAGTCACAACTCTTCATAAAAGTCGCAACTCTTCATTTTCCATTCACAACTTTTAAAACCCAACATTTTGTACACAAAGAAAGAAAAAGGATGTAGATTACATTCTTCTAGGTCAATTTTTTCCTTAAATGACATCTTCAAGTGTTCATTATGATTTTGCACTAGAAAGGAAATGGATGGAGATTTTTCTAAGTCAATTTTTTCTTTGTTTATTTTTATGTCTTTTTGTTTCGTTTGTTGAACTGTCAGCCATGGTATTAGGAATAAATCCATTGTTACGCGTGCGTACGTACGCTAATTACATGGGAGCCGAAAATTAAGGTTAAGATATTTATTTCAATATTGATGTAACTTTTGAGGGCTATTTCAAAGAAAACATGGTGAAAATTATTTAAAACGATAATTTTCAGAAATCGTCACTTAATTTGGCTTCGTAACATTAATTTCTTTGGTGGTTGCCTTGTTAATAAATATTTATCATGTTATGTAACTTGAATATGTTGGAGACGGTTGGTTGTCAATTGGAACTGTCAATACAAATTACTTTAGCAAGTATAAGGTCGACTTGAAGTATGTTGATTTTTGAACTACTTTATTAGGTTCTCATACCACATCATGAATACAATTTGAAGCAAAGGTTTGAATAAAATTATATGCATGTGAGGGACAATTAGTTTGTATATAGTTCTCTCCAAAATTAAAATTATTGATTATTTTCATATAAATTGCCAAGTGTTAATTATGAATATGAGTTGATAGTTCATCTTACAAATTAAATGGGATATTTATGATATATTAAGATTTCTAAATATCTAAAATATATCTTGTTGGTCGTTCAAAAGCTCATAGCATGTTTACAATGTCATTATTGAAAATTATTGTCACATATTTCATTTTAAAAAAAATGAGCCTTTGGTGAAAATGGATTGCAAAAATATTTAAGAAGCAAATATATGGAAGTAAATAACTATGGTTAGGACTTTGCTTTAATCAATTAGATCTTAACCATTAATTCTAAACTATAACATGTGTCTCCAATCCAAGCTAGAGAAGAGAAATGGAGAGAAGCAAATCCGTACAACTCAAACTCCCAAATTGTAATAGTCCAATCCACTAGGAATAGGTTGATGTTATGACAAGCATTGCAATTTGCAAAAGAGTGGAGACTTTCAAGTATACAAATTGGATTTTGGAAAGTTAAACTAGGGACCATTAAGGGCTTGCTCTGTCGGCCAAGAAGCCTTGTGGATAAACTATACTCAACAATTTAAAAAAAAGAAAGAGGATAACGATGCAAGTGGGGGTTTTAATTTTGAAGCAGATGGTCTCTTGTTCCAATTTTGGTCTAGCAAGTTGTATTGGTATGAAGATGTTGCATTCTTGTGCCAAAATCAATGAATTTGTAGTAACGTAACCCTCATATTTAATTTTTCAGCAACGAAATTCAGTTAGAAGTTTTAACCAGCAAGTGTGGTGTTACAATTGAAAGATACTAGAAAACGGACTAAATGACAGTGACATTGAAGGTCCTTGTGCTGCCTTTTGACAAGTTCAAACTTGTTACACTCAACTTGTTGTTCGTTGCAAGTTCTCCAACAGTTAAACGGGCAAGCATTAGCGAAAGAAAATTCAATTGTTAAACGTTATATACCGTTAATAAGGAAAATCTTGATGGCTAAAATCATTTGTAACGACAAAAATAGTTTTTTCATCAAAAGTTTTCTTTTATGATCGATCAACAAATTAGTGAAGGAAAAAAAATGATGTCACTAAAAGTAATGTATATATAGTAATCAGAATTTATATCGTTATTAAAGGACCTTTGACGATCGAATTTTTAATGTCAAAATTTTTGACAACCGATGATAAAAGTATTTTTGATCCATCAACTTTTCACTCGCTAAAGACCTTTTTTCTTGTAGTAACACAGGGGATCCAATATTTTATGTGTTTTCCCTTATTATGATCTGCGGATGTGGTTGAAAGATAGTTGAAAGATAGTAGAACACGGACTAAATGACAGTGACAGTGAAGGTCCCATGTACACTCTTTGACTACAAGTTCAAACTTGGCTAGTTTCAAATTGTTTGTTAGTTGTACTTAATTGGGCATTCAAATGATTTAAATTGACGTCGGTAAACTAAAGTGGCTGCTAAAGTTAATATAGCTGCTTCTTATTAAATAAAGGGAAAAGGGTCAAAAATGCCCTTAAACTATGTGAAAGGAACAAAAATGCCTTTCGTTTATAGTTTGGTCCAAAAACGCCCTTTCCGTCAATACTTTGGTCCAAAAATGCCCTTATTGTTATTTTGGGCAAAAAATGCTCATTTTTTCAAATAAATATATTATTTATTTTCTTTTTAACACATTCTTTTTCTAATAATATTTTTTTAATTATCAAATGTTTATCTTACTTCAATTCATAAAAAAATAAATATGAAAATATTTCTTATTTTATTATAATTATTTTTTATCGTTTTATAAATATAAATTAATGATGGATATACTATGATCTTATACATATGACATATATTATATGTTGAAAGGGTACATGAAGTTATTCTATTTTAATTGATAAGATGACATTAAGAAGAAAAAAAATATTTCCTACATTTTTATTTGTTAAAGTGATTTTAAAAGAAAAAAAGCAAGAACATGGTTCTTTAATAATATTTTAATTAAGAAGAAAAAGTATTTAAAAGAAAAAATAATATACTTATTTGGAAAAGGGCATTTTTGACCCATTTAGTAATTATAGGGGCATTTTTGGACCAAAGTATTGACTCCAAGGGCATTTTTGAACCAAAGTATTGACGGTAAGGGCATTTTTGAGCCAAACTATAAACGGAGGGCATTTTTGTTCCTTTCACATAGTTTAAGGGCATTTTTGACCCTTTTCCCTTAAATAAATGATTAATTAAATAAAGAAGAATACACGTCGGCTGTCTATAAGTATTACTCCCTCTGTCCCTAATTACTTGTCCATTTTTGAATTGACACAAATATTAAGAAAATAATTAATGACATAGTGAATTTATCATTTTACCCCTATTAATTATGAAGTGGATGAAAAGTTCTATATTTTTCAAAGTAATTAGTCATTTAATTGAGGGTATAATAGGCAAAAAAAATCGTCCTTTCTTGATTTATCAAAATAGATAAGTAATTAGGGACAATTATAAAAGGAAAAGTGGACAAGTAATTAGGGACAGAGGGAGTACTATATAAATGCCCTTCTAGTGGCAGACTCTTTAATTTAATCAGCTCAGAGTAGGGGTGGGCGTTCGGTTCTTCGGTTCGATTTAATCAAATTTTGATTCGGTTCTTCGGTATTCGGTTTTAGAAAAATGTGCACCATATTTCAAACCAAACTAGATCGGTTCGGTTTCGTTTTTTCTACTTCGGTTCGGTTTAGTTCGATGTTTTTAAATTGGGTTTTTGGTGTGAATAAAAATAAAGAGGAAATATGATAAAGTAACAATTGTTGTTCATTTCACACTTCAAACTTCAAAGTAACAACTAACAGTCTAACAATACAAAGTAATAACATCAAAATAGTTTTGTTTAGGCTAGGTGCCCTTTACTGTTTTGAAGTGTAAATGATAAAGTGTGCCCTTTACTGTTTGTTTAGGCTCCAAAATTTAAAAATTGAAATGGGCCAGGTAAATTTCAAAATTGAAATGGGCCAGGTAAATTTCAAAATTGAAATGGGCAAGGTAAATATTTTGAGTCAAAATATATAAGTATTATTAAATAATATAATTTAAATATTTTTAAATTTATTTAATAAACCTTCGGTTCTTCGGTGCACCGTAGTTTCGGGACCCTTACACCGAACTTCGAACCGAAAAACCAAAGTTCCAAAAAAAAAGAACCGATATCGAACCGAAATACCAAAGAACCGACACCAAATAATCAAAATAGTTCAATTCAATTCAATTTTTTAATTTTCCGATATTTATGCCCACTCCTAGCTCGGAGTGTTGAGCGGATCTATAATTTACAAAATATAAATACTAAAATGGATGTTCTTTTTTCAGTTGAACTTGAAACTTGTGCCACTTTTGACAAAGGGGCATGTGCAATTATCGATAAGAAAATTGGTATTCCATCTACTTGGGCATCGGCAATATTTTATTCTGTTCATATTATTGCTTCTAAAACTATATTTACTCTTATTTAATATAAAGGGAGTAACTTGGTAAATATTTTATTCGTTTGGTAACTCGCATGAAATTTGGTATCCCTCTACGTACTATCTTGTCTGTCTCTTAATACTTCTTATGCTAAATTCTCATAAAATGTTTTTCCTCTAATAAGTTTTACGATACAGTGTTAAGTTAAATTTATCCAACAAATACTAAATATAATCAGTTCTTTCGTTTCTAATTACGTGTTGTACTTATTAAAAGTAGACATTTCTTATTATTTGTCATTTCACAAAATTAATGCATCAATGACACTATTCTTTCTATTTTATCCTTTGAAAGTTATCAGCCTTGAAAATATATATATTTGATCAATAGAGAAAAAAACACTAAAGTAATCCATGTTTATTGGTCAAATTAGTTAATCAATTTAAATTAATTCATGTTCGTTTATTAAATTAAACATCCTTGCTATTAGAAAATACTCCTCCTTTATATTTTTAGTTTTTATATTTAGTATAAAATATAAGAAACATGTTTTAAGAAATGTTTAATAAATAGGGGTAACTTAAATAAATGATTACCTTGTATTTATTGTTTTTCTTAGTGTGAAAATAGCTAATTGAAATGATAATCGAATTTTGCACATCACGGGTTTCATTACTATCGATGTACCCACCCACGTCTTACTGCTCTCTTAAGCGTTCAGATGCTACTAGTAATTCACTTCACGTTCAGATTGGATCTCTTCGCAAACAGAGACTACCTTTTTGTCCACACGCAGATGGAGACCACCACATACTCTACACCTAACTTAAAGCCAAACCAATAGTTTCTCGATCCAATACATCTTTAATGTTGTTCGAATTTACTTCCCGTCCACCAATTGTTGTACACTATTAAATAAATAATATTTATTCAGTATATAATGTGAATCGACTTTTTTTTTTTTATAATGAAGAAATATGTAATGCCTGGATTATTCATAAAGAAATAATCTGTTGCGCTTTCGGCCAGAAATCTATTCATACCTGCAAGTGATATTAATTGCGCAGTTCCTTCGCTTTTTGTTTTTCTCATTATTCTATGAATATAAATTCAGGATGAGATATTCAGAATACACCTAATGCCGTCCAAGTCATGTACTCCTTTTGCTTTTTCCTTTTTTATGGAACAATCAATATGTCGAACACAAACCCGTGATTGTAAAATGAGTGGATATGCACAATAATTACTCCTTCTCAATTTATGTTACTTAATTTGATTCAGACATAATTTAAGAATTTTTTTTTCTAAAACTTACCCTTTAAAATAAATCATAAATATCTATATGACTATAAATCATTTCACTAAATATAAAATATAAAATTTAAAGTTAAATTGTTACTAAATATAAAAATAATAATTAAGAGTAACTAAAATGAAAGTGAATGGTATAAATTGAGATCGAAGGAGTAGTATATTAAAGGCCAAATACATATGCAGACCCTTAAACTTGTCCCTAAATTTCATTTTGGCACTCTAACTCAACCTTATTCCATTTTAACCCTTCAACTCCAATTTTTATGTTCCATTTTGGCACTTCTTTCCAAAGAATCAACAAAGTGGGATGTGTGTACTTTACATGCCATTATTGTGTTAAAAAATAATGGATGAACATCATTTTTTTAAAAAAATATTTTTTTTAGAGTTTCTGTACAATATTGTGTGAAAAAATAATCGGCGAAAGTGTGTTGGTTTTTTTTTTTAAACAATTATTTAATTTAAATAACATCACATATATATTTTTTCATATCTAGTCTACTTGGACTAACTCAAATATCTGCTTTCTAATTTTTCAATCAACTAAATACGAGTAAAAAAAAATTCATGTTCATTGCTAATTAATAACACTACAAAAAAATGTTGAAACTCGATAGACTTCGTTGGGTTGTCATTGATTTTTTTAAGAAAGAAAATCGATGCATTTTCGTCGGTTATTTTTCACGCAAAAATATAGAAAAACTCTTAAAAAGAAATTGTTACTTTTTTTATAAAAAAAATAATGATAATCCATCAGTTTTAATTTTTTACAATAATTAACGGATGATCGTCGATTTTTAAGATGCAAAATTGCAGTTGAATAACATATATAGAAATAAAGAAATCATAAAATTAATATTTTGTGTTAAATGGTACATAAAAAAATAGAGTTGAAGGGTAATTTTTTTTTTTTTTTTTTTATCACACACTTCGTGTCACATCACTTAGAAGTGTCAAAATGAAACATAAAAATTGAAGTTGAAGGATTAAAATGGAACAAGATTAAATTGAAGTATCAAAATAAAATTTAGGGACAAATTTAAAGGTCTGTATATATGTGTTTGACCTATATTAAAATAATGCAAGGAACATTGCATCCTTATAAGAAAGTGCAAGGATCTTTTCCCAACCATTCATCCCCAATCCTTTTTCCCCCATCATTTGATAATGGCTTCCTCTACTCCTAATTGCCATGGCCTTTCCACATTTCACATTTCATTTTTCTACTTCATTGTAATAACATCCACATTGCTATGCTCATCAACAGCAACAAGAGACCTTACCAAAAATCCCAAATTCAATACCTCTGATTTCATTAAAATCTCTTGTGGCACTACATTATACCCCAAATTATGCATTGAAACACTGTCACCTTACTCAAACTCCATCCAAACAAGCCCAATGGAATTAGCCAATTCTGCACTTACAGTGAGCTTAAAAGGAGCTAAATCAACCACGAACAAAATCGCGAAGATGTCTAAAGAGGAAAGCTTAGGTCCAGCAGAAGCGCATGCCTTAACAGACTGTGTGGAAAACATGGAAGACTCTGTTGATGAACTTCAGAAATCATTAATGGAAATGAAGAGTTTGAATGGACCAGATTTTGAAGAGAAAATGGGGAATGTAATGACATGGGTAAGTGCTGCTTTGACAGATGAAGATACTTGTATGGATGGATTTCAAGAAAATTCTGCTATGAATGCCAAAGCTAAAGCTACTATTAGAAATTATATTGTTAATGTAGCACAGTTAACTAGCAATGCTTTAGCTCTTACCAAAAATCTTTCCTCTTCTTAGTATATTAAATTGATCACCACTGTAATTTTTGTTCAGATGCTTTCCTTTTCCCATTTTGGAAAACAAAACAGAGTTTCTCTTATATTTTCCGATTTCATGAGGAAAAAGTTTGCGGATGCCAATATTTAATTATAGGCGAATCTAAGATTTATAGAATATGAGTGTATTATTAGAAGAAAAAAAAATTGAAAATATTTTAAGTGAGAATTGATCCTAGTCATCAGATTTGCGGCTTTTGACCCAATTAAATAGTCAGATATCACTCCTTCAGATTTCAAGTCAAATACATGTATCAAACATACATATACATTTTGATTCTGAAATGCATAGGAGATAAGCGAGTGAGAAACGAGAGAGTAGGTTAGTATAACTTGAATACATGCGAATCACGCTTATATGTAGTGTATCTGATACAAATCATACTTAATTTGACCCGCATGTATCCGAGTATGTCATATACATTTATTTGATGAAGTAAATGGGATACAAAAGATAATTTCAAAAACTAAAGTAAAAATACGTCATTAGATCCTAAACTATTGGAATTTGTGATATTTGCTCATAAAATAATGTTGGTCCTAAGCCTCGGATAGCCATGTTTGGACCTCAGACACAAAGCCCAGCATATTAACACCTGGATACCATACAGGAAAATTTTGCCCAGTTGCAAATAATGGCCCAACTAATAATGAATCACAGTCGACAGCTGGTTTGAAGAATTTCCAATGAAAACCTTCAGACTTTGTAACGTGAGAGAATATAAAATGAGCACTGAACAGCAAACTAAATTTGTTATTATTAGCCAATACATAGTGGACAGCTGTATAGGAATATTCCTTTTGTTTTACGATTTTCCATGATATTATAAACTCGACTAAATTTGAATTCCAACGCAAAGTCCTACCTTGAAAGATAAAACGTTCCTAACCATCAACGAAAAAAAATTCATTTTTGCTTTTTACATCATCTTAATCTATACTCTACGGGTTTGAATAGAAGAACTAAATAAGTTTGATGTTTTGATCTGTTTTCAGAAAGCAAAATTATTTGTCTAGAAATCTATATTAAAAATTTGCAAAACGTGACAGAAGGTTCTTAAGTTCATTCTTATTGCTTCGCTAATCAGCAAATTTTGTAATATAAATAATTAATTGCTCTCATGCGTGCTGAATTTTCACCATGAGCACCAAACAACACCAAAATATATAAATTAGCTTAAAATTAGGGGGTATATGACCAGGTTGGTTCGGATTTTTCAAATATCAAACCAAATCATTTGTGTAAAATTTTTAAACCAAACCAAACTAATAAAATTCTGATTTTTTCGGGTTTTTCAACCTCGGATTGGTTCGGGTTTTTCAAATACCAAACCAAAACATTGTGTCGAATTTTTAAATTTGTAAATCAAACCAAACTAATAAACCTTGGATTTTTTCCCCCAATTTTTTGAATTTTTTCGGTAAAGTTTGCATACAAACCATATAATTAAGGCATAATACATAAATAAGACCCTTAACTTGGCTTCAAATTATAACTGTGACCTTTAACTTTGATAGTGTACAAAGAGACACTTTAACTATTCGAAATTTAAACAAAAAAACACTCGAATATTTCAGACAAAATGCGTGATATACAAATGCGCTGACGTGGAAAAGTGAACCACTCCATTGCTACTAACTAACTAAAATAAA
>JAJOOO010030689.1:0-10471 GCA_029582685.1 Solanum piurae
ACAAAAGTCCCCCCCCCCCCCCCCGCAATATTTTAAAACCCAATTAACAAAAATCTACATATCCTTTCCCGTCCCCTCACCCTTTTTTATCCAAATCTTTTCTTCAATTTTTATTTCTAATATTTTGTTAATTTTTCTTTTGTAGGTTTTACCTAGCATTCTCCAAGCAGATGAGATAAGTTTTTACGATATGAGTTTTTTATTTTTGTTTTACTTAGTTGTATATCCTAAATTTTCTATTATCTAAAGGTTCAAGAAAAGATTGAACCGCAAATAATTTTTCATACACAATTATATTCTATATTTTTGCAAGAGATTGTGTTCATAGCTTGAATCAATGGGTATTATAATGGATTGTATATTTTTATTAATGTAAAATAAATTTGAGATCTATATCTACAGGTTTTAAGAAGTTTAAAAGTTACGGGTTTGCTTACTTCTTTGCTTACTTTGTGTTTTGTTTTTTTGTTTTTTATTTGCTAGACATTTTTGCATTTTTTTTTTATCATAAACATATATTTTTTCTCATTGAAATTCTAAATCATTATTTTTAGTGCTAAAATATTTACCATTATTGATAGACATATTTATGGAATAAGAGTATATAAATGACAAATTGGGATCGATGGTGATCAAGCTAAGGTGCAATTGAAGATTAAAGGAGAGATAGGAGAAGACTATGCTACTTTGGACTCAAACAAGATGATGTCTTATCAGAATTATATATTATGACTATTCTCAAAATTGTAAAATGCAATTGTATGTAACTTGAGAATTATTTTAGAATCTCAAAAATGTAATAAAATTATTGAGATCTAATTTTAGCTACATTATAAAAATTATTGTGATTAATAATGTTTATGACAGTATTCTTCAATTTGTAGCAATGACTTTTGTAGTTATGACTAAATCTGTTTGTAATTATCAAAAATAGGGCAATACATTTTCACTTTTGATAGAAAAAATTTAAAAATTAGCTACAATTTTTGTATGTCATGGAAAAAGTTTGAATTCTTAGCTTTGTGAAAGAATATTTGTAGAAAATACATTAATTTTATAGCTATAAATTTTCTAATTTGTAGCTAAATACAAGTATCGTTGCCACAAGATTAAAAATATAAAATAGCCACAAATTTTAAGTTTTCATAGCAAATAAATCAAGACATTTTCCACAATAAAATATATTGTCTCTACAATATAAACATTGCTATAGATTTAATATATTGTGGCAAAAGAGTAAACATATTTTCTATAAGTATATCTTCTGTAGCAAGAACTTTTTACTATTATAGCTACAACACAATTTCTTAGTAGCTGTAAGTATTGTCCTTAGCCACATACCATGTAAAGTATGTAGCTAACGTTTAGCCACCATACATCTTGCCACGGATGCTATGAAAAAGTATTTTATGGCTAAAGCATTTAGCCACGGAAAATTTCAGATTTAGCTATAATGTATTTTGTAGAAGAATTTTAGATTTACTTCAACCTGCGGTTCTATGCGCGGTGCAGCCACATTGGCCTCATCTCAAATCAGGCTGATATCCAAGGTCTTGGTCGCCTGAATCAGCTTGTCGCAATGCCAAACCGACACTCCAGCATCCCTGCACAGCTGAAAAATGAGGCATGGGAAGGTTAAAGTGGTGGTGGCCTTGAAGTCCCTCTCGTGTATCTCCGCAATCAACATGCGGGTAAAGTCCATCTCAAACCCTGCAACTAAGGGTGCAACCATGACTGCGCGGTCCCAAGTGAGTACATTATCAGGCTGAGTGGGAGACACCCGGTTCCGCACCAACAACCAGAAGAACTTAGCAACAAATGTCAGGGTGGCCTTCTTGATCCCCAAGCTTAGGGTGTTGACCCACTCGGCGCGCTCTCTGTCTGTAGAAAGGTGACGGGCTAACCAGCGCATTAGAGTCTCCATCTGAACTGCATTCCTCTGGAATGCCCCACTCCTAACAATGTCGCAGTGACAGTCAAACTCGGCCGTGTTGATTGATAGAGTTTGACCCAGACCGTAGAAGAACCTCTAGATAGTAGTCTCAGATATATCAATGGAAAACCCGTGCAATATGTAGCCTTGACTGGAGGCTGGGCGGCGGGCTTGGCCCGTCTGTCAATGGAACCTGGGAGGGTAGCTTCATAAGAAGCATTGAATTCCCTAACAATCTCCTCGCTGAAGGACCCTGGGCTACGGGCCATCCACTCGCACCTGTACCTCTAGAAGAGCTCATGGATGTCGGATATGGTATAAAGGCTTCCTGTGACTACCCGACGCTCCTCGTTGACCAATCGAGCCATCCTCTTCTTCTCTGTCGAGTGTCTCTGTATATCTGCTACTGGACACTCATACACCATCGATTTGGATCCTCAGCAACTGGATCACGATTGGTGTTTGGTGGCACTAAAATGTCCCCCGCAGTAGTTGCCTTAAAGGATGAGGTGTTGACGCCATCAGAACTGGAGCCAGATGCGGAGCCGGAAGCAGAAGTGGACTCCGAACCAGCCGATGAACCGATCGGTGTATCCCCCTCATCATACTGGGGGGGAGTGACCACGTCGGAAATCACCTGTCGGGTTTGATTCCTTGTAGTGTTGGGTGCCGTGGGGAATGTCCTAGTAGTATGTGGGACATATGAAGGATCAGTCTCCGCATCAGTATCTTTATCAATCAGCCGATAGGTTGGTGCCATGGATTTTGACTTGCCCATTGCGGCGTAGGTCAGAGCTTTCTTTGGAGCATGATACATGTGGAGGCTTAGTTAGTACCAAATCAAACCAATAACACACTCGAAAGAATTTTAGAACAAGGAACGAAACAAAAACAAAAACAAAAACTAAAAAAATAAATTACAGTAGCATTAGTGACCACCTACATTGGGTAGCTATTGCTCGTGGATGGAACTACGGTCTATGGGTCCCCTCCGTAGGTCAGAGTTCCCAAAAAGAAGTTGGGTCTCTGCTGGGAACCACAGATGTGCAGAACGGTCCATCGATAGAACGACAAACCGTAGTCCAGTTTCGTGGTTCTAAACTTAGGGAGATTTCTATGTGCAACAGACCCACGGTCCTGACCTACGGTCCGTAGATGGACCTACTGTCCGTGGGCATGGTCTCGTAGGTAAGGTCTGTGCCAGATATCAGACAACATAATTTTGGAACCAATTTATCAACAACTTAAACCATCAACCTAAGTCTAATCATGCATTTCAACACAATATATGGTAGTTTGTCATCCATAGGGTTCCGATTACTCATAATCTATTCATTTTAACAAACCAAACTAGGAACCCTAAGTCGAAACTTCCATTTAGACCATATTCAATAAATTATTTGATTAAAAAGACAACACAATCACATTCTATCGTCCCAAGGGTGTTTCTAGCATACAAATCATTGTTTACACACAAAATTTTACTACCCAAGGTCAAGATCCACTTCGTGGCTTCATAAAACAACTATGAATAGTGAATTCAAAGTCAGGGTGAAGTCGTGTACCTTACAAGTAATGGAAGCGAGTGATTGTGTGATGCAATGAACTCCGTAGACCTTTTTCGAACCTTAGACACCGAACCCGGATCTTGAACTCTTTTGTGAAGGGGAAAATGTGATCAGTTTTGGGAGAGAGGAATGGAAATTTGGGAGATGAGAAGTTAATTATGGAAAAGGAGAGTGATTTGGGGGATTTACGAGGGAGTTTTGGGATTAGAAACAATTAGGAGGGAGTTTGGGCAATGGGGGGTGTATTTTAATTGAAGAGTTTTTATTAAAAGGGAGGCCCGGGTCAGGTCTCCAAAAACCCTAATCTAAACCCACGAAACCCCGTTTATCGGCTGTGGGTCGACCTATGGACCGTGGGTTGGGTCCATAGGTCACTCAACACTTAGAAAAATTTAGGATACATAACTGAGGTCTACGGACGCCATTCACGGTCCGTGGATGGAACCACAGACCGTCGATGGGGTTCGTAGACCTCTGCAATAGACATTTTCTGCAGATTTGGCTTTTCATTGCTGCACATGTAGCAACTGTTAGGTCTTTCTTTTTACATTTTTTGGATACTTTTTAGACACGGCTATGCTATATCTATCGAACACTAATACAAATATAAAACACCTATCTAAAGAATTACAAAAATTCAAATAAACAAAGAAAACTCCCAAATCGAAAAGAAAAACCTATAGTTGACTAGATTGTAAATCTTGGGTTGCCTCCCAAGAAGCAATTGATTTAACGTCGCGGCATGATGCAGGCACCTTGATTACTTATATTTAATCAAAATAGTAGGCCTAAACCACTTCTTGCACATTCTCCTCTTTCCCCATGTAGACCTTGATCCGTTGCTCGTTTACCTTGAACCTTGTTCCCTCCTTGTTCTAGAGCTCGACCAATCCATATGGGAACACTTGAGTGACTATGAATGGCCCGGTCCACTTGGACTTGAGCTTTCCAGGAAACAAGCGCAACCTGGAGTTAAATAGAAGCACCATATCACCCACAACAAATTCACGCTTTTCAATCTTTTGATCATGATACTTCTTCATCTTCTCCTTGTACAAGGTTGAACTTTCATAAGCTCTTAGGCGAAAATCATCAAGCTCATTCATGTCATTTACTCTCTGACTCGATGCGGCCCCCCAATCAAAATTCAACTTCTTTAGCACCTACATAACCTTATGCTCTAGCTCTACCGGCAAATGGCAAGACTTCCCATATACAAGTTGGTAGGGGAATGATGCTTATCGTGACTAACGACACTAACCTACAGTTCGAGTGTCTACGATCATCGATAGTATAGTAACCCAACTAAATGTTGGGGTCGTATCCAAAAAGAGTGGTTTTGAGAATTAATAGAAAATAAAATTTAGTTCTAACTAGTCGTAGCTAAAAACATTAATGAGTGAAAACATAGTAAATTAAAGGGGGTGACACAAAAGTGTCAAATATTGATTTGGGTTTTTTGTCACAATTAGTAAAAACAACAACAGTAACAAGAAAATCAAGTATGGGTGAGAATTCTTGGGGTGTTACCGCAATACAAGTTGAGATAAGAAGTTGGGTACATGCCTTTGAAAGGAAATTTGTAAGATAATGGTGACTAGGCTGAACTTTAAATGGAAATAAGTTCCCTCTCGGGCAACTTACCCCATTTCAAATTCGTTCCTCTCGGACACCCATTTTCCGCATGAAGACCAGCCTACGCCTTACCCCACTCACTCTCTCGAGCTGAGTGTTAGGATATGGGACTAGGGATCACTCTCTCGGGCTGAACCTCATGTCGACCACTCCTTAGGCCGTCAGTCTAGTGGTCTTGGTTTCGCGACCTCCCTCTCAGGCAAGCCGAAAACACATGGGTGGCTTTGTATTTGCAACTACAAACCCTTTAGGTTAAAACACAACCACTAGGTGATATCACCATTAAACTACATCTAACCTATAAGCAAGCAAGACCCAACAATAATATCAACACATATTTGCTAAATCACACCTCAAGAATGGAGGTTTCTAGTCACACATCAAGATATAACAAAATACACCTAACATGATAGTGAAATCAAATGGGTATAATAAATTAAACCTTAATTTAAGCAAAGGAAGAAGAATGGAGAAGATCCACTTCCAACTTGGGGAAGATGAAACCCTTCTTTCTTTAAGTCTCCCGCAAAACCCTCTCAAAAGTTGAGAAAAATTACCTAAAAAGTACTATTCTATTCTGGAAAATAAAATAAATGTTCGACTCTTTTAAAATTAATAAATAAGTTTAGTATTTATAGACTTCAGAAAATAGTGCTGGCAGATAGTTCGGCGCGGTTAGTCGAGTTCACCGAATGAGTCGGTGACTCTCCCTTCTTCTATCTCAACACCGTTTCGTGCTTGCCTTCAACATATTTACGTTCTGGACCATTGGGCGGTATAGTACTACTTCGTGGAACTATTCAGCGAAGCGCCAACTGCTCTTTTTATTGCCTTTTTGATCCTCTTCCTTCAGGGCTTTGCATATTGGAACTAAGGGCAGAATATGTCCCTTTTGGCGACTCTCCAAGTGTGCTCGGCGGAGCTCAGGCTTCAACTTCTTCGTTCTTTTCAGTCTTTTTGTTTCTTTTTGTGCCTAAGTGTCCATGTTTTTATTAAAACGTCAAATAGCTGAAACTTAAGAGTTATCATCTGATATTTAGACAAAATAAGCATTCGAGGACACTATTCTTATCAAAATAAAGCCCTAAATGAGTCCAATTTGTGGACTCATTAGGGGCATACCTATGGGAGTCTTAAATGTGGTGCGATAGGCCTATAGAGCATCATCAAGCCTCCTTGACCAATCAGTTCTATTAGCATTCACAGTCTTAGCAAGGATTTGCTTGATCTCTCTGTTGGACACTTCAATTTGCCCACTAGACTGCAGATGGTAAGGAGTGGCTACATTGTGGCTGACACCATATTTCTCATGTAGCCCCTTGAAAAACTTATTACTGAAGTGGGAACCTCCATCACTAATAATCGCCCTAGGCGTACCAAATCTGGAGAAGATACACTTTTTCAGGAATGCGGTGACACTTTTACCTTCATTGTTTGAAAGCGCAATTGCTTCCACTCACTTTGACACGTAATCAACCGCAACAAAAATATACTTCATTCCATGTGAACTCACAAATGGATCCGTAAATTAAATTCCCTATACATTAAACAACTCAATGACCAATATTGGATTCATAGGAAGCTCTTGCCTCTTTGAAATTCCTCCTTCTCTTTGGCAACGATCACAAGACTTGGCGAAATCATAGCATATTGGTGGATTGTAGGCAAGTAATACCCAGACTGCAAAATTTTATACGTAGTGCGAATACCACTATGATGCCTACCAACAGGCAACGAGTGACACACATCTAGTATACTCATCATCTCAACCTCGGGCACACAACGACGAATAATCCTATCAGCACAAATATGGAACAAATAAGGCTCATCCCAGAAGAACTTCTTCACATCATGCATACCTTTTTCCTTTGGTGAAAAGACAAATCCGATGGCACTGATGAGTCCACAAATTGGACTCATTCAGGGCTATATTTTAATAGAAATTGTGTCCTCAAATGCTTATTTTTTCTCAATATCTAATGAAAACACTTAAGTTTCAGGTATTTGATGTTTGAAGGAAAGCACGGACACTACATTGCAAAATGGAACGAAAAGGGCAGAATAGAACGAAGAAATGAAGGCCTGAGGATCACTGAGTCTACTTGGCAAGTCGCCGAAGGGTTTTACTTCACCTTTTGTTCCAGTGTGCTGAGCCTTGAAGGAAAGGATCAAGTCGGCGAAAAAAGGAAGCAGTCGGCGCATCGCCGAATAGTTCCACGAGGCAGTACCATGTCTCCCAATGACCCACAACACAATGATACTGAAGGATGGTGCAAGACAGCGATTAACTACACCAGAGGGTGAATCATCGAGTTGATCAGCAATTCCAACTAATGTCGCCGAATGATCTGCTGCAGCAAAGATTTTTGAAAACTTCAAATACTCGTTGAGAGTTGTAGTTTAGGATCATATTTTTAAGTGTGGAACAAATTAATATAATTTTTAGTATTTTTTATTTTTGCTCTGAGTTTGAGAGGGTTTTGAAAGCTTGAAGAAGAAGAAGAGGGTTTCATCTCCAAATATTTGGACTTGGGTCTCTTGGATTCTTACTTCTTAGTCTGTAACAACACTTAAATATTCATACCCATTTGAATGCAAGCTCATTTAGGTATAAATTTCTATCACTTGATGTGTGGCTAAAAACCCCAATTCTTGGGGTGTGATTTAGCGAATATGGGTTAAGATTGTTGTTTGGTTTTGCTTGCTGATAGATTAGATGTAGTTTAATGGTGATTTTGTCTAGTAGTTGTGGATGAATTTAACAAATTTGTAGTTGAAAATACAAGTTTATTTATGTGTTTTCAGCTTGCTCGAGAGAGAAGTCGCAAAACCAAGACTACTAGATTGATGGCATAAGGAGTGGATCGACATAAGGTTCAGCTCGAGAGAGTGAACCCTAGTCCCATATCCTAACACTCAACTCAAGAGAGTGAGTGGGGTAAGGCGTAGACTGGTCTTCATGGGGCAAGTGGATGTCCGAGAGGAACCTATTTGAAACAGGGTAAGTTGCTCGAGAGAGAATTTATTCCCACGTAATGTTTAGCCTAGTCACTATTACTCTATCAATTTTCTATTGAAAGAATGTACCCAATACTTTAGATTAACCCGTAGTTCGGTCATATCCCAAGAATCGTCTCTCGTTATTTAGAAATCTTTGTTAATTTTGTTGTTTTTACTTACTAGTGACAAAACCCCATTGTTAATTGACACTCTTGTGTCCCCCTTTAATTTACAATATTTTTAATCGTTAATGTCTTTAGCTACGACCAGTTAGAACAAATTTTATTTTTCTATTAACTCTCAAAACCGCTTCCTTGGGACACGACCCGAACCCTTGGTTGGGTTACTATACTATTGCACGATCGTAGACAGTCATACTGGAAGTTGTGTCGTTGATTACGCAAAAGATCAAAATGGCGTCGCTGCCGGGGAGTGGCGTTACTTGAGAATTTTTAGATTAGTAATTTTTTTGTTCTTCTTAGTGTAGTCTACTTACCTAATTTTTAGTTTTGTTTGTTTGCTGTGTGAATATTTCAGAAAGCATGAGTGTTCATTGTAGCAATGGTAGCCAGGTAGGCCACCAAGACGACATCGAAAATCTCAACTATGTCCAAGAGCCCAACATTAATGGCCCCCATATCATGGGAGGTGTTGGAGCCATCCGTTTACCCTCAGCCGAGGGAAATACAGTGTTCCACATAACGAGTACCATGTTGCAACTCTTGCATTTGAAGGGACTTTTTAGCGGACTGGCTCATGAGGATCCTCATGAGCATCTTCGAAACTTTGTAGATGTGTGTGGACCATTCTCGTTCAAAACCATCTCTAAGGAGTCTGTTCGGTTGAGGCTATTCCCTTTCTCGTTGATGGGAGAGGCTTGCAAGTGGCTAGCCGAGCTACCACGTGAATCCATCACTTCTTGGGAGGAGTTGGTAACCGCATTTTAAGTGCGATTTTTCAAAGAAGATGTCACCACGGGATAGCATCCAGAGCTTTAAACATCTAAAATGAGAGCTTGGATTTGATTGTTTCCTGAGCTTATTGAGTCATCATAGTTTGAGGACGGATTTCCTATGTTTAGTTTCTTTCATATATTTCCACTTTTAAACATGATGTATGGGCAAGCCCCAATTTCATTTTATAGTAATAGATGGCTATGATGAGAAAAAGTGTCTAGAATTCTGTTTTTCTTTATGAAAACTTTTTAGATTTAAAGTGATGTGTTACTCTTATTGTTCTATTTCTTATGTTATGAGGACTAAGTGGCTTGTATGGAGTCCTTCGCGGTTTTTGTAATGCCCAGAAACTAGTAGACCAAACTAGGGCCTTAAGTTAGGTTTCTAAGGTTTGGTACGAGGCTTTAAGCCATAGATAAGACTTCCCATGCATAGAATAAGGGGTTTAGTGGTTGAACTTCAAGGCACGTCTTATAACCCATAGTCTTATAGAATAACCTAAGTCTTAGCATGTGGGTTTGTCAATCGTAGGGAGTGGGCAAGGGCCTAAGCTATCAAGGTAGAGTGAAGGAGAACTTGTTCTTCCTTGGGTCTTGTTCGCGATTGGGCAGCATGATCACCCAAGTGACTTGGCGAGGAGGCAAAGTGCACTTGGGGTCGCCTAGTGGTCTTTCCCATGGACTAGCTACTAGTTTAAAGGGCGAGCTAGGTCGGGGCTCGCCAACCCATTTGGCGCATCGCCCAAAAAACTCCACCCATCGCCTAGTAAGCTTCCCTTTTAGGGAGCTCACTGGATATTTGGGCGAGCCAAGGGTCAACTTGGCGAGTCACCTAGTGCCCTTGGCGAGCCATAAGGGGTAAAAGGGCAAGCCAAGTCGTGAAGGCTAGCAAGATTTTAGTTGAAACATTAAGGGTACTTAGTTCTTTTCCAAAGTTGACCCTACATTATTTTATTCCCTTCCTACAAAGTATATAAGGTTATTAGACCTAAGTTTACCTCAATTAAGTCATTCTCCCTAGAATCCAAAGAAACTCCAACTTCATCCTCTCCAAAGAATATGTTTCTCCCTAGAAAACCCCCATTGAAGGAGAAGATAAAGCTTGAAACTTGGGTCAAGAACAAAGTCCATTGTTGAGAGCTTGTGCTAGGGCTTTGATTAAAGGTATGTTTATATTTTCATTTATGGGTTCTTCCAGCCATAGAATCCCCTAGGATTTCCCCTAATTTGTGAAGAAGAACCCCAATCTAAGTTAGGGTTACTTCCAATGTGTGGGTTTTAGATGGGTATGATTCCAATTGGTTGGATAATACTTATACATGATTAATTTTTTTTTGATTCATGATATTATTAAGTATTTATATGAATTCCATGATTAAC
>JAJOOO010030694.1:0-14155 GCA_029582685.1 Solanum piurae
ATTAACAAGTAGTAACATTAACACCATGTAATATTGTTTTGTCGATATTTATGATAATACTTTTAAATTACAATTTATAATTTATTTTAATAATTATATATAAAAAAATAATTAATAAAGTGAGCTGGCCTGGCAAGCCTGTAACCCACGTACTTGTGGGCTGGGCCGACCATTTTCTGGCCCACACCAAAAATGGGCTAGCCCGGCCTGACCCGTAAAATGTCAAAGCCTGTATGGGTTAGCCCGGATGGGGTGGGCTAGTCCATATTGACAGCTCTAGTAAACACATTGTATATTTCCATATTGAATTCTTTATCAACAGATTTTGAATATGACCAACTTAATATTGAATTGTTCGTTGAAACTTAAGAGAAATAACAATGCACCTTAATTGTGTCATGCCCAGAGCCTACACCCTGGGCGGGACTGACACTCGAGAACCATTTATGGCCCCAAGCGAACCCTTGGCCTGGCTAGACTCTCGGTGGAAGACTCTAAGCATTATTACAATGATCAAATGCACTTATAAAACAACTACCTCAAATTAAACTCAGAACGTTTAAGGATAAAACATTCAATTAGCTATAGATGGCAACTCAAGTCTTAACATAGGAAATAACAATGTAAGACAACTGAACTACTAACTGTCTATGAAGCCTCTAAAAATGGGAGGGATGTCGGGACAAGACCCCCGATCATCCTAACAACTAAAGTACTAAAGCAATGTAAAAAGAGCCCTCTGGAAAGCAAGAGGCTCACCAACTGACTTTGAGTGCTCAACTGGATCAACGAGGCACTGAATAATGATCATGGTTACCTGTGTTAGCATCATAAAATGATGCAGGCCAAATGACATCAGTACAATGAATGTACGAGTATGTGAGGAGAATACTAAACAAGACATAAGCTTGAAAACACTTACATTGGCTTTACTCAACTCATGCATAACTCAACTCAAACGCAAAGTAAACAACAATAATGGTGCAGTTGTACAAAGCATTTAAAACAGGAGGTAGCAACTCAATTTGTTAAAGAAATGCAATAACAACTCAGTTTACATGTAAAGTAATATAATACTATGGGAGTTTCTCTAATCAACAACCACTATTATGAGCCTAAGTGATGATACAACGTCGTGCCCACGCTGCCAAAACTGTCCTATACTTTGCCGTCATATAGAACGCCTTAACTAAGTGGATCCACTAGTCTATGCTGGAAAACACTAAGGAATCATCTAAAAAGTATGATCATTTCTACACATTGATGGCTACATGGTTTATTGAGACTTGAGTTATTATGAACTCGCGTCCCCATATCGGTGCTCAATACTACTCCCAAAATATACTCAGCTCATATGTTTTAAAACAAAACTCTTTCTTTGGTTTGAGATAATTACTCAAAACTTAGCTTAAAAGCTCTCTTGGAAATCGATGTTTCCTTTCTTCCTCAAATGTGGAAAAAAAATTACTCTTGGGAATACTTAGTTCCCGTATAATCTTTGAAGAAATGAACTTTACTCTTACTCTTTACTCAACTCAAATTTTAAGACTTAAGACAAAGTTAAAACGTTTGTAAAAGACTTTTGGAAAACTCTATGACCTTCTCTGACTTAACTCTTAACCTCTTGACTTGACTCTTAACTTTCCTTGAATTGAAGTATGGATTCAAGGCTCATGATCTCATGTTAATGATGATTTCATGATGTTTACACGTACCTTAAAGTATAGAAATCAACTAGTAAACATAGGTACGTTGCTAAGGAACTAGTACGAAAAGAAGGGGGAAAAGGTGGAAGAACTGGCGTCCCTGGCGCTCTGAGAGGTGTGGGGTGCCAACCCTTGAATTTCAGGGACTGGTTTGGGGCGCTCTGACTGGCGTGGTGCCCTAGAGCCCAAATTTCAGAGCCCCAGTTGGGGCGCTCTGGTTGGGGCTGCGCCCTAGTCCCCTGCCTAGGTGGGTTCCAACTTTTCTTCTTCGTTTTTCAACTCTAAACCTCCTATTTCAACTTGGTTCTTTCCCCAACCACTTAGAATCAACTATACCATAAATATATGTAAGATTCTACTCTAAATAACACCTAAAATCATGAATCAAACTCAAGAAACTTCAACAACAAGAACCCACAAGAATTCAAACAAATTATCATCAAGAACTCATAAGATTTGCTTTCAAAACAATACAACTTCACTGAATTGTATCATGATTAGAGTATGGGTGAACTAACCCAACTCTATGTGATCTCACATACCTCGTAGGATTAAATCCTAGGCGAAACCCACAACCAAATTGTACGATCTTGACGAATCTTGCAATTTTTTCTCCTCTCTCCAAGCCCTAGCATGAATTCCCATTTTTTTCTAAACTGATCAAATTATGATTTGACCCCAATTAAACTCCTAAAATCAAAATAAATAATTGGTTAAGGAAAAGACCAAACTACCCTTCCAAAATCCGGATTAGACTTTCTTTATTTAAACATCCCAACTTTTAATTGACATATCTCACTCATACGAATTCGGAATTGAGCAAACTCGGCGGCGTTGGAAAGATAATTCCAAGATCTTTCCTACGGTATCTGGAAGCACAAACTAAAATGACTCTTTGCAATGGTCGTTTTAAGTTGACCAAAAACTCAAACGTAACTTAACTTAACCTATTTTCCAAATTTTTCCTTCTATCCTAAAATGACTATTTACAATTCTAACTATTTCTAGTTCTTTCAAATAGTGAGATGTTACAGTATCTCCCCCTTGGGAACATTCGTCCTCGAATGAGATTACTCTTACTAGGCTCAGGGTGTAACATCTAACATTCAGCTCAAACACCCAACAATCAAATCTAACACATCAAGTATATAAATTAAAGAGTACTAAGAAGAGAATTAGTACCTTGGTCTGGAATTTCTCTGGGCTCAAAGAGATGTGGGTATCTCTTCTTCATATCCTCCTCAGCTTCCCAATTAGCTTCCTCAACAAACAGGTTCCTCCAAAGGACTTTGACTGATACTACTTCCTTGGTTCTCAACTTGCAAACTTGGGGATCTAGAATCTGAACCGAAATCTCCTCATAAGACAAGCTATCCTTGATACCAATATCTTCAGTTGGAATGATAAGTGAAGGATCCCCCATTCACTTCTTCAACATGAAGACAAGAAATACTGAATGAACAGCCTGCCAACTCTTGGGGTAGCTCTAACTCATAAGCTACATTGCCAATCCTCTTGGATATTCTGTAAGGACCAATATACCGGGGACTAAGTTTTCCCTTCTTACCAAATCTCATAACACCCTTTATGGGTGAAACTTTCAAGTATACCCAATCATCTACTTCAAACTCTAACTCCCTTCTCCCAACATCAGTGTAGGATTTCTGACGACTCTGCGCTGTTTTCAACCTCTATTGAATGACTTTCACTTTCTCCATAGCTTGATGAACTAAGTCTGGTCCTATCAACCCATCTTCACCAACTTCAAACCATCCAATAGGAGATCTGCATCTTCTCCCATAAAGAGCTTCATAAGGAACCATGTGGATGCTAGAGTGGTAACTATTGTTGTAAGCGAACTCAATGAGAGGTAGGTGATCATCCCAATTTCCCTTGAAATCAATCACACAGGACCTCAACATATCTTCCAAAGTCTGAATAGTGCGCTCTGCTTGACCATCTGTCTGAGGATGAAAAGCAGTACTTAAGTTCACCTTTGAACCCAAGCCCTTTTGAAAGGATTTCTAGAACTGCACAATAAATTGTGCTCCTCTGTCTGAAATAATCGATACCGAAACCCCATGAAGTCTGACCACTTCTTGAATATAAAACTTAGCATAATCTTCTGCTCAATAGGTAGTCTTTACTGGCAAAAAGTAGGTTGATTATGTCATTCTATCAATAATCACCCAAATAGAATCATGTTGCTTGCGAGACCTTAGTAAACCTGTGATGAAGTTTATATTGATCATCTCCCACTTCCACTCTAGAAGTTCTATATTCTGAGTCATACCACCGGGCCTTTTATGCTCTACTTTGACTTGTTGATAATTCAGACACTTAGCAACAAACTTTGTAATGCCCTTCTTCATACTACTCCACCAATAAACTTTTCTCAAGTCTCGATACATTTTTGTGGAACCCGAATGGATAGAATATCTGGAGCTATGAGCTTCCTCCATGATCCTCTCTTGGAGTTCATCCACATTTGGTACACACAATTTACCTTGATACCTCAATACGCCATCTCCCCCTTGTTCAAAAGCCAAAACTTTTTTCTTATGAACATTTGCCTTCAATTCAAGCAAAATAGGGTCTTGGTCTTGCTTCTCTTTTACTTATAACACTAATGATGATTCATCCCCATTCATCACCGCTACTCCTCCTTTTGTGGAATCCATCCGTCGAACTCCCAATCGGGCAAGTCTATGCACATCTCTTGCTAGCTCTTTCCTATCTTCCTCAAAATGGGTGGTACTACCCATAGACAACATGATCAAGGCATCAGCAACAATGTTAGCCTTACCTGGGTGATAAAGAATACTTATGTCATAATTCTTGAGTAATTCTAACCAGCTCCTTTGTTTGAGATTAAGCTCTTTCTGAGTAAACACATATTGAAGACACTTGTGATAGGTAAACACATCCACATGAACAACATAAAGATAATGGCTACATATTTTCAAAGAAAATACTACGGCAACCAATTCTAGATCATGGGTGTCGCACCCCTATTTTGAACCAGTCGAAACAGTTCACAACATAATATGGCCGACACTCTGATTTTGAAATAAAAAATCTTTTTGTTTTTGTTTTAGAGTCGCCACCTAAATTTTAAGGAAAATATTAGGAAAACCATTTTTTAAATATGTAAATGTAAACTCTGTTTTGATTTGAGAAACCAGTGAAATTCTGAATAAGGATTTTGGTTACTCGATGGGAAGGTGTTAAGCATCCCTCAGAGCCTATCCGAGGATAGTCCTTAAACTCAATTTAGGAAAATATAATTAGGAAAACTTATTTATCTATTTGCTTTAGAAATCAATGATAAGTAAATTAGTTTAAGAAAAAAGAGTACAACACAAGGTACGACATATATATGTCTATACAAAAAATTAATAGTAGTATGTTTATCATTTAGTATAATAAATAAATAAATGTACTTAAAATGTACGATAATTTTATATGTTGGAAAATATAGATGTATCATAGTAAAGTTATCCTAAAAATATATAGATGTTGAATTCATGAAAGACATGTCGTTTTATTAAGACGTAAAAAGAAAATAAAATAAGGTAGTAGTTGGGTGTAAATATGTAGTAGTATGTCTAATATATGTTTTTGAATGAAAATAGATAAAATAGAGTTTTCTAAAAATAAACAAATGAAATAAATGATAATGGTACTAAATGTTAAATTATTATATGAAGTTTGTGATCTTAAATATATTTATTATAAAGTATAGTATATTCATGTATGTTGTTAAAAACATGTGAATGTTTATTATTTTATTTACATGTGCGGATAAGTCGACGATAGATTAGATGTAGTAAAATAATATTTATATTTAAGTGTAGAGATTCATATATTATAAAAATAAATAAATAATATTAGTAAAAGGGATAGTAAAAAAAATAGGATATGTAGAGTCTATACCTTTATGTGTATGACATATATATGTATATACCTTGTATTTTGTTTTGAACCTGTTGGTATATCTAAAATCTTTGAAATAATCACGTTAAGAAATTAAGTATTTTAGAATTATTTGATAAAAAAAATAAAGATAGTGATAATAATAAAAATAATTCGTTTAAAGAGGTTGATCTAAAGAATATAAAATAGGCCTAACTATTGAGACTTTATTCTATGGTTATAGTTATTTTTTGTTAAGGTAATTGTTCTAACTTTTAAACTAGTCCCAAATTCATTTGGAGATCTAAGCGATGAATTAGGCCTAAATAAATATTAGCTAGCCCCTTTGAAACTTCATTTGAAAACTTTTAAACTATAAGTCCCCTCTTTTCAACTTACAAGGTCTGGAAGAATGTTATAAGTAAAAAATGCTAACCCATCTTTTAAGAAAATATTTTTTGTATCATTTGTTTTAAAAGTGTTTCAACTAAATTCATAAACAAATAATATTAGCTCATGTAAATAAACTTCAAAAATAAAAGTAAACAATATATCGAAAACTTGTAAGTAAAGGTTAGCCAACATATCAAAATAACATAAGTAGGACAACGAAAGAAAGGCAAAATAAACATTGGACTCCTAATTCGTGAGACTCCAAGCATCGCGATGATCCTAATTGTTGTTGGCCTAATATTTTAAGCTAATAACGAGTTCCAAAATAGAAACTCCAGCCCTTCGGTTGTATATGAAACATAAGAAGAAAAAATAAGAAACAAATTAGAAACAAGAAAATAAGAAAAGAATGAATATAAGAAGCAAGTAATTTTCTTAAACACTGAGCTTTGCAAAGGATGTGTGATTACTATAATACATGTTTTAGCCTGAATACTTCGAGAATTCAGACATGTCTTTTTACTATCAACTAAAGATAAAATATGGCAGACATATAGAAACATGCTAATGCAATAAATTAGTGAGAATCAAGAGACCTACAATCAAAACTTCCAAGGTTGGGGAGTGAGACTTTTATCATTAATATGACTCGGTTACCAATAATACATTCCATCAATGTGATTCTCTAGTAATCCTTAAGAAACTTTTGTGAACAGGAGAACTAAAAACGTGATGATGTCATGTTATAGTGAATTATGGCCTTCTTTTTTATTACAGTTATAGCATCTCGCAAAGCTTATTCAATAAGGACTAGTTCCTTTTATTTTTAAAGGAAAATAACTGAAGCAGCCCATGGACAAAAGATTATTTCCAAGTCAAAAAAAAAAATAACAGAGGAGGAAACTATTCCCATGAGTATTAATTCGACAAGAATCTACTATACTTTTTTTTTTACCCTCCCTAGGAGCTCCCACCCCTTTTGCTCCCTTGGTGACTCGAACTCGCAACCTTCGGGTTGGAAGTGAGGGGTGCTTACTTAACTAAGAATCTGCTATACTTAACTAAGAGATGCATAACATAAACTTGGTTCATCACATGACATGAGCTCTTCACCTTCATAACAACATACTTTCTAGTTGTAATAGAATGATTCCAGTGAGAAGTCATTTTCAAACTTGACAAGTTTATTCGATAGTCCCTTCAAGAGTTATCAGCTATATCGACTAATTTATTCATATACTTATAGTAAATGAGGAGGGGACAATCAGATTCAATAGGTAGCACTTGAACAAGAAACTAGAATAATATATAAACTATATTCGATACAGATTAAAACATAACCAAAGACGAGGGTGATAGATGTTATATTCAAATACAAGACAAGCCGCAAAATTTGAATTGCAATCATATTCCTAAACTAAATTTGCAAAGAGAAGCCGCACATACGAAATATGGAATGAAAGACAAACCTACGCAAACATAAAGGAAGATTAAAATAAGTTTAAATCAAAGCAGACTTTATGGTTCTTAGTTAAACATTGTGATATCTTAAACAAGCATAAAATTTAACGGCTTCTTGCTATATATGTTTTGTTTTTGTATT
Organism: Solanum piurae; assembly: GCA_029582685.1. Lineage (NCBI taxonomy): Eukaryota > Viridiplantae > Streptophyta > Magnoliopsida > Solanales > Solanaceae > Solanum > Solanum piurae. The sequence goes on from JAJOOO010030694.1 coordinate 7,618, forward strand.
CAAGAAAGCATAAGAAAGTAAACAAGCATGATTTTTTGATGAAAAAAGAAGGATATGAACCCGAGAAGGAAGATAATACAACACATTAGAGTCGAAATAAGCATGAGAAACATCCAAGCCATTAACTAACTCAAGATTTAACAGAAAATAAAGCTATTTCCAACTTTAAATCAAATCACGAATCCTAACGAATAGAAGAATAAAATAACTAGGAATGACATATAAATTTGAGCAACTAAAGAAAGGGAATGCAAGAGTTATATAATCAGATCAAACTTCCTAGTAGTTGGGGGAAACGAGAAGAACTTTAAATTAAGATAAACAACAACGATTCTGCCTATCTTTTAATTTACTCTTAATATCAAAATAGAATCTAATGTAACGAATATACCACATGCTTAGGCGTCGGAACAATTCGCTATCAAATAGATGCTAGTTAAAAATTTAGTCGAGATCGGTTTATAGTACATCCAAACTAGCAGTCTGCTTCTCCTATTGGCATGGATTAAAATATGATAAGTTGCCTCGAATCAGTAACACAAACATCATTTTAGCTTTAAGACTTAAGCTTTCTTCACATTCGATATTTCCAAATTGTATCGATATTAATAAAATTTGTTAGTAACAGCCTCATTGCATATTTAATTTTTAGAGAAAACGTTCCAACAGATTACAGTAAGACCAAAATGAAATGAAAATATTTGTCGAAAAATAGTACCCTTTGTCCAGCAGCAAACAGGGGCTTTGACGTCAAGGATTCCGACTTTAAACTCGAACTTTGGACTTGGGTTCGAAGCCAAAATATAAAGAAAAAAAAAGGATGAAAGGTTCTCGAACTATTGTTCTTGAAGTGTATAGTTTCTATATTTTCTCTACTGCTTGGATATTTTGAATCCTTGCTCCTTGATCTTCAAAGGGAAAACACCTACCTTTTATAGGCCAAAATCAGAGTCCAAAATTCAAATTTGAAAACTAAAATAATGCTGGAAAAAAGAGAGTTACAACTTGATATCAAAATCAATCATCACTTCTCAGATTTTGATCAGTTGGACTAATTTAGACCACGAATTTTGAAAATATTTAAAAGAAAAACCCGGCCAGAACAGAGGTGTAGGCAGCGTAGGGGTCTTCTTTTCATCAGAAAACGGTGATGGAGAAGATGTAAAGTTGATAGGAAGGAGTTATGATTGATGGATGGCGGAGGAGCGTAGTTGCAAACCGCCGGATATTGTTGCTTTCCGGCGGTTCACGGTTGTTCTTGATGGGACGAGTCGAAAGGAGTAGGGGAAGAAGCGTATGGGTCTGGGGAAGAGGAAGAGGTGTGATGGGGAAGAAGAATGTGTTTTCTGGGTAAACACAGAGTATAGGGGCGGTAGAGTCTATTTTGGGAAGGCTGAAAAGTCTTGGTTATTTTGGGCCGTCTGATCGTTTGATCGGACGGTCAAAATTAATCAAGAGTTAAATAAATATAAATATATATATATATATATATTTTATTAAATCGGACGGTTGAGATCGAATATGAAGAAGCACTATGTGGCACGCGTGGATTGGCCGAATTTAAAGACTTGGATTGCCAAGTTTTGATCAAATTAATTTATTTAAATTATAACCTTTTCTTTATTAAATAGTCATAATTTATTAAATTAAAAATAATAATTTTGCAAGACTAGCTTAGTTGATAAAATTAGTCATTCTGAAAAATAAAATTAAGATAAATTATTAGTAACACATTAATTAATTAAGCCTTCCTAATTTTAAAAAAATAAATTCAAAATTGTTTATTGCAACAATAGAAATTATATATAATTAGAAAAATCGAGTTAACCCTTAAGAACAACATTTATTTGACGTGAAATTGAAAAAATGAGAAAGTAAGTAGTAATATAATATATTTAAAAAAAATTATAAAAAGAGTATTTATGAAATAAATTTTATCAAATAAAATAAATGATTAAAAAATCTTTTAGTATTTCTACAAAAATTTCATAACATATATATATTTTATTATTTTTATTTTTATTATTATTATTATTATTATTATTAAAACTTTGGTTAAACAAATGTGGGGAGCCAAAATTGGGTGTCAACAATGGGTTGGGTAATTCTTCTCATGAGCTTTCAACTGTCTGGAGGCATAAGCTATAACCTTGTCATTCTCCATTAGCACACAACCCAAACCAACTCTAGATGCATCACAATAAACAACAAAGCCTTGTGTGCCTTCTGGTAAGGTCAATATTGGGGTAGTAGTCAACCTCTTTTTCAATTCCTAAAAGCTTTTCTCACAAGCTTCAGACATTAAAATTTCACTGTTTTCTGAGCTAACTTGGTCAAAGGGGATGAAATCGACGAGAACCCCTCTACGAACCTTCTATTATAGCCAGCCAAACCCAAGAAACTCCTAATATCAGTTGGAGATGTGGGTCTGGGCCAATTCTGCACTGCCTCTATTTTCTGGATATCAATTTTAATCCCCTCTCCAGACACAATGTGGCCTAAGAATGCCACAGACTCAAGCCAAAACTCACACTTAGAAAACTTGGCATATAACTCTCTATCCTTTAAAGTTTGGAAAACTATTCTAAGGTGACTAGCATGATCTTCTTCATTCCTTGAATATATTAGTATGTCATCAATGAATACAATAACAAACATATCTAAATAAGGTTTGAATACTCTATTCATAAGGTCCATGAATGTTGCAGGCGCATTGGTCAAACCAGACGACATAACTAGGAACTCATAATGACCATAACGGGTCCTGAATGCTTTCTTTGGAATATCACATTCCCTTACCCTCAACTGATGGTAGCCTGATCTTAGGTCTATCTTAGATAAATAGGTAGCACCCTGAAGCTGATCGAAAAGATCATCAATTCTCAGGAGAGGATACTTATTCTTGATGGTAACCTTGTTCAACTAGCGATAATCTATACACATCCTAAGGGAACCATCTTTCTTTATCACAAATAAGACTGGAGCGCCCCAATGTGAGACACTTGGTCGAATGAAACCTTTATCTAGGAGGTCTTTCAACTGCTCATTCAACTCTTTTAACTCTGTTGGTTCCATTCTGTATAGAGGAATAGATATAGGACGAGTATCTGGAAGAGTGTTTATACCGAAGTCTATTTCTCTCTTAGGAGGGACTCCGGGAAGATCATCCGAAAAGACTTCTGGAAACTCTTTTACTACTGAAACTAACTGAATATGAGGTATCTCAGCACTAGAGTCATTAACTCGGGCTAAGTGATAGACACACCCCTTGGAAACTAATTTTCTCACCTTAAGGTACGAAATGAAACGACCCTTAGGCACAGCTGAACTGCTACTCCACTCTATAACTGGCTCATTAGGAATTTGGAACCTAACAACTACAATCAATGGAGACATAACAGGCATGAAGCCAGTCCATACCAAGAATGACATTGAAATCTACCATGTCTAACTCAACTAAATCAGCCATGGTGTTCTTGTGATTGATGCAAATGACACAATCACGATATACTCACTCAGCTAGAATAGACTCCCCAACAGGTGTAGAAACACAAAATGGTTCACAAAGTTTCTCAGGAAGAACATCAAAATTATTTGCAACATAAGGAGTCACAAAAGATAAACTTGCTCCTGGGTCTAGCAAAGCATAAACATCAAGAGTAAAGACTTTGATCATACCAGTGACAACATCTGGAGAATTCTCTTGCTCTTGACGACTAGTGATCGTATAAAGGCGGTTTACTCCTCCTCCAGTACCGGAAGTATCTCATCTAGGTGCAGCCCTATCTGGTGGAGCAACTGATGAAGATTGGGCTCTATTGCCCTGATTTCCATTACCTTGCCGGTTCATAGGGCACTCTTTCATGAAGTGGCCCTCTTGTCCACACTTGAAACAACCTGTGGAGCCATCACACCACTTACCTGGGTGAGTCCTCCCACACTTAGCACAAGCAGGAGCCCAATTACCTCCTTGTGCCACACTACCCCTGATACTTTGCAGGTCTAGCTCTGAAGTTCTATGAATTCTGAACATTGTACTCACCTTTGTTTCTGGGTGTAGGTGCACTAGCCGATGATGGAGCAGGTCCCTTTTGCTTTTGTTGGAAAGAAGACCGGTTCACATTATTCCTCTGTTACCCGGAATCATTCCCTGTCTTTGCTTTCTTGTTTCTAAACTCCTTCATATCCCTCAACTTCTCTTCCTCAACCTGCTGCACATAGACCATCAACCTTGCTATATCCATGTCCCCAATTAGCATGGCTGCCTTGACCTCTTTAGTTCACAGTTGGGACAACCCAACAACAAAAAGACTCATTCTGCTTCTCATATCCACAACCATCTCCGGAGCATATTGGGAAAGTTGGGTGAACTTCAAGCAGTACTCATGAACACTTAGTGAATCCTGCTTAAGAGTGAGAAACTCTCGTACCTTGGCCTCTCTCAGTTCTTGGGAAAAGAAACGCCCCAAGAAGGCCTTCTCAAAACAAGCCCAAATCGCAGGTGGTGCTTCCTCAGCTCTACTCTTCTTCCACTGGTCAAACCAAGTCCTAGCAATATTCTTCAGTTGATATGCAGCTAGTTATACTCGCTCACCATCGGCAACGTGCATGACCTCAAATACCTTTTGCAATTTCTCAACAAAATTTTATGGATCCTCAGTAGTGCTTGAACCAGTGAAACTTGAAGGATTCATCCTCAAGAACTCTCAGATCCTCGAAGTATCAGCCTCTTCCTGTCGAGCCCCTCTTTTTTTCCCAACCTAGTTAGTCACAGCTTGGCTTAACATTCGAATTGCTTCCCTGAACTCAACATTCGTGACTTCTCTTTGAGGTTGCACTTCAGGTGCATTTGGTACCCCTTGCTCCTCAACATTCCTCCTAGCAAGACAACCTCGGAAAGCTATTCGTGGAGGCATGATCTGAGAGACACGTGCAAGAATGAGTTAGAAGAAAATTTTAAGAGATCAAACTCTAACGCACGACATGAGTATGAAAGAAGTGAGATAATTTCTTAAGTGTCGCAGCCTCTTAATTATAGATGTGGCGCACTACACACCAATAACTAGGACTCTACAGACATAGTTTCATAGACTCCCTATGACTTTTGAACACTGGGCTCTGATACCAAGTTTGTCACACCCCGAGTCTACACCCTGGGTGGGACTGGCACTCGAGAACCATTTATGGCCCCAAGCAAACCCTTAGCCTGGCTAGACTCTCAGCGGAAGACTCTAAGCATTATTACAATGATCAAATACACTTATAAAAAAATTGTCTCAAATTAAACTCAGAACGTTTAAGGATAAAACCTTCAACTAGCCATAGATGGCAACTTAAATCTTAACATAGGAAATAACAATGTAAAGACAACTGAACTACTAATTGTCTATGAAGCCTCTAAAATAAGGAAGGATGTCGGGACAAGACCCCCGATCATCCTAATAACTAAAGTACTAAAGCAATGTAAAAGGAGCCCTCCGAAAAGTAATGAGGCTCACCAACTGACTCTGAGTGCTCAATTGGATCAACGAGGCGCTGGATGATGATCCTGGTTACCTGTGTCTGCATCATAAAACGATGCAGGCCAAATGGCATCAGTACATTGAATGTAAAAGTATGCGAGGGGAATACTAAACAAGACATAAGCTGGAAAGGAATCTGAAAAGAACACTTACCTTGGCTTTACTCAACTCATGAATAACTCAACTCAAATGCAAAGTAAACAACAATAATGGTGTTGTTGTACAAAGCATTTAAAACAGGAGGTAGCAACTCAATTTCTTAAAGAAATGCAATAACAACTTAGTTTACATGTAAAGTAATATAATACTGTGGGAGTTTCTCTAACCGACAACCACCATTATGAGCCTAAGTGATGATACAACGTCTTGCCCACGCTGCCAGAACTGTCTTATACTTTGCCGTCATATAGAATGTCTTAACTAAGTGGATCCACTAGTCTATGCTGAAAAGCACTAAGGAATCATTTGAAAAGTATGATCTTTTCTACCCATGATGGCTACATGGTTTATGGAGACTTGATTTATTATGAACTCGCGTCCCCATATCGGTGCTCAATACTACTCCCAAAATATACTCATCTCATATGTTTTTAAAATAAAACTCTTTCTTTGGTTTGAGAGAATTACTCAAAACTTAGCTTAAAAGCTCTCTTGGAAATCGGTGTTTCCTTTCTTGCTCAAATGTGAAAAACATTTTTACTCTTGGGAATACTTAGTTCCCGTATAATCTTTGAAGAAATGAACTTTACTCTTACTCTTTACTCAACTCAAATTTTAAGACTTAAGACAAAGTTAAAACGTTTGTAAAAGACTTTTGGAAAACTCTATGAACTTCTCTTAACTTAACTCTTAACCTCTTGACTTGACTCTTAACTTTCCTTGAATTGAAGTATGGATTCAAGGCTCATGATCTCATGTTAATGATGATTTCATGATGTTTACACGTACCTTAAAGTATAGAAATCAACTAGTAAACATAGGTACGTTGCTAAGGAACTAGTACGAAAAGAAGGGGG
>JAJOOO010030696.1:0-10345 GCA_029582685.1 Solanum piurae
TAAGAAATTTAATCCCCTCAAGTACCCGAGGTTGCAGATTAATTCCTCCCAAGATAAAACGGATTAACCATTAAAGAAGTAGCGGTACCTCAAACTTCAATAATTTCAACGAACTCAAAATGACAGCAACGAATCACACACACAAACACGATCGATCGATTTTGTTTTGTAAGAAATGTATGCAAAAGAAGGGAAGAATTCGATGCAGAAAAATGAGAGAAAACCTCTCTATTTATAGCCAACAAAAGGTAAAGGTCACAACCCTTTGAAAATAAGACAACTTTTCAGAAAGGTCACAACACTTTTGAAAAGGCACAACCTTTCAAATGGTCACCACCCTTTAGAAAGGACACAACCTTTCATAAAGGTCACAACCCTTGGGCATAGTCATAACTCTTCAGGAGAGTCACAACCCTTCATTTCATGTTCACACCTTTAAAACCCAACAACACCTATTAAAAATATTGCCTAATTTCATATTTTTAAAATGAGAAACAGAACTTGTAATATCCATATCATTTAAATATTGTTTTGACAATTAAAAGTCAAATAATAGTAAAAGTTACACTTGAAAAGTTCATAAAATTAAAAGGTAAATTAGATGTGAAATAAGAAATATGTTAATTGTGACTTCAATACATATTGTTCGGACCTTAAAAGATCACAATATAATGTTAAATAATCAGATATACTTCAAAAGGCATTATCATTATTTTTTTTATTTTTAAACATTTTGCAGATAGATCACCCATAAGAACTTTTTTATCCCCTTAAAATCCATTAATATTACTAAATTAAAAAGTTTTATCATTTTTATTGTAGAAAGTACGACCTGATAAAAAGAATACACTCTTAATTATAAATAAATTAAAAGGATTAATGTCTCGATTATTAAGTCAATTGTGAATTAATAATCCAAGATAAAGGAATATAGAGGGAGAAACGTTTTCTAAAATAAATAATATGAAAAATGTTTTTGGAAATAAATAAATGCTACTGAATTCCCTCGATCATCTAAATGGATTCATTGAATTTTCATAGTCTAAACTTTGAAGAATTAAAGTGGTACTGCTTCATTTCTAATTCATCAGTTCACATCTAATATGATAAAATTTTAAGTTAATTCAATGTTCCTTTTTGTTTAGGGACAAAGTTGAGTATTTAAAGAATATTATTACAATTCAACTTTATTTTTAGGATATGATCTCTTTTATAATAATAATAATAATAATAATAATAAATAGTAATTAATAGTATGAGATTTAGTATAATATGATATGATTACTATTTAATAGTTATTGATTAATTAGATATTTCTATATTTTAATTTAGTAAAACGGTAAAATGGTAATTCAACATTTACTTTAGAGGTTTTCACTTTTAGTAAAAATATGATATGATGATGATGATGATATGATATGATGATATCTGTTAGAAAATGAGATATTTCTAGATGTCTTTTGTTTAATTGTTATTTTCTTAAATATTATGTTAAGTATGTAAAGGAAAGGTAGTCTTTGTTTTACGGAATATGTTTTGTAAGAAAGTCAATAGTGGTTGGATATGCATGTATGGTCCTCTACTAACTTTGAAAAAGCTTATGTAGATATATGTGTGTATGCTTTTTAAAAGCTGATATGAACGAAAAATTCCTCTGCTGAACCTTATCTTTTTTCTCTAAAAGTTTCAAATCCTAACAGCTAGCTCAAGTTATCAGCTAACGTAGCTCCAAATCCTTGTTAATGATCTTTTTTCCTAATATTAACTTGTTTTGTCGCCAAAAAGAAGGCATATTCTAGATGTTTATGATCACTAGAAATCAATCTTTAACAAAGAATATTAATACACAATGATCACCCTTCATGAGAAGATTTTATCGCAAATAATTAATTATCCTTATGCCTCATCTAAGTCCCATAATCCTAGTTTAGAGTTTATCTACTCAGAACTACATACAAATAACAACAAAAGTAATTTAAACTAGTAAAGTTATGGGTTCAATGGGTCCATGTGTTCAATGTTCCTACACTTAAGAGAGCATGTTGGGTGGTTAGGAAAATATTGGACGTAAGATCTTGGTTGGCTACGGGAACCCCATGCCAAAATGCCCTTGATAGTTTTGTTGATAAAGGTTGGTTTTAGCATCAAGAAAGCCTATAAGTCATTTCTCCCATTATTGCCTAAAGTCACCTGGAAGAAACTATGGAAAAGGGATTGATTCTCATTTTATGGCTAGCGCTTGAAAAGTAATTAACAACATATGACAGCTTAACAAATGGGGTATTCAAGTTGAGGTTGCTTGTGTATTCAAGTTGATGTTGCTTGTATCCTGTCCAATACTCAGGCCTTTGAAACCCTATCGCAGATGATGATTGATTGCACCTTTGCCACTCAGATATGGTGTAGACTATTGAATTTTCTAGCGATAAAAAGACTGGAGCAGTTGTGGGAAGAAGAGGTTATGTGGCGGTTCAAAGTTTTTAGCAATAGATCTCCCAAAAACACAATTCTACAATTCTTGTATGCTATCCTAGTCTTCCAGTTTTGGATAGAGAGAAACAATCGTAGATTGCAACAGATATGTAGAGCACCAACTATAGTTCTGAAAGAGATTGCCATAGAACTACATATAGCTGACCAAAAGCAGAGGAGATGGAAACACGTACTAGAGACTATGAGAGGATAACCATGTAGGTATAGTTAGTAAAAGTTATAATCGTTTTGAATAGATGAAAGAAGTAGTAGTGGTCTGAAATCTGGGAATGCTCCTTGAGTCCAGAAGAACCAGCTATACATATTTGCAATCTGATTGAATAAAATTTTACCTTTTGACCAGAAAAAAATTCTTGTATAAAACAAGAAATTAACCCTAAAAAGTTAAGAATGATGAAAACTTTATGATAGTAGTAATCTCTAAGTTCTAGTAATAAAACAAACTCTAAGGATAATTTGTAACCCCAAAAATCTTTTGGTTAGAACCTTCAAATAATACCCAACAGAGTCAACATTTCTTTTAGGCTTCATCAATTTTACTTTTCTAGTTGGGAAAACCTTTTTGAAATATATAAAACTTTCTACTAATTCAATAAATATATTAAAAAGAGTTTTCCCTTGATTTTTGAAAGAAATTAAGAAAAGATAAATTTTCAAAAGATTTTAACAGAAAAATCGTTTTAAAATTTCAAAGATTGGGTAAGAGGTTCTATTACTAATTCAAGAAGAATTTACGCACCTAAAATGTTAGCTAAGATGCAATTATCCGATAATTTTAATAATTTATTTTACAAATTTAAGGAAAAATTATTGAAAGAGAGGCATTTTTAAAGAAAAGGAAAATAAACATGAATAAATTATTTGACCAAGACTTAATCAAAGAATTTAATTATGTAATAAGTAAATAAGTATTGATAAACAATTTTTGATAATCAAGGTAAAAATGAAACATAGTAAAAGAAGTTCATTTTTTGGGAATTCATCTAAGTTACAGAATTTTTGAGTTAGTAATCGAAAAACAAATATCACATTAAAATCTCAACTAAAGCAAACTAGGTGAATTTGAGACTTAAGCCCAAATTCTATTCTAATTTGGCCTTTAGGCCGCTGCAGCCTCTGTATGGACTTGGTCCATTTCTCATTTCAAAATCGCCTTCGGCTTTAGCCCATTCCTACTTCGACCTTTTTTGACAGCTGAGTCCAAAAAATTTCCTTTAAGCCATTGTTGCTCCTTTTAGAGGGCTTTTAGCCCATTTTAGCTTCCCTTTTTCCATGTATTGAAGTCGACTAGGTAAGCAATTGTTCGGATTCAGCCAAACACAAAATGTGAGGAGCAATGAGTCCAATTAGACTCACCCCACATCGTGGTTCATGGAAAGAATAAGAAAAAGATTAGCAAGAAGGATAATGATGATTTGATAGATGGTACTCTAAAAAAAACCTATTATCACGACTAAGCAGGGGACCATGAATTGATAAGCAAGGGGCCTTCAAAGATTTTCAACCTTGGTGATTAATATGCAACGGAACGCTAAACATATGTTCACATAGAGAAAAAGTCTCACGCTTGCTACTAATTTTATCAACCTTTCGAAAGATTTAGCTTAGTTGGTTTCTCAGAGCCTCAATAGATGGGTGACCCAAAGATTGATCTGAACACCCAGAGTGTGAGGCCACTCACTAACACTCACTTCTTTAATAGCATTAGTTCATTCTCTCAATGTTGCTCTCCTTTTTGTAAGGCATTGTCTAAAAGAACGTAATAACACACGAGTACTCATATCAGAAAACAAAATCCTTCTTGACGGTAAGGATTGAAACAAATTAAGATTGAATAAATTATGACCCTAACTCAGTCATATTACTTTAATTTGAACACCGATCTATACAATTCTAAACACGATATAATAGGAGGTCCAACAAAAATCAAGGGAAAAATAGATCCATGTAACAATGAAAAATAAAACAGGGGGAGGCATTCATCCAATAATGATATCATATTTTTATCAGAAGAATAACCATATCAGAAGACAAGGAACTTGAACCAATTGGGACATCGGTACTCAAATGAAACAAGATCTAAACCATGCCTGAAAGACCAAGTGAAATTAAATCAACACTCCATGTAATAAACATTTTGATACACAACAATATATACGAAATATATAAACACAAAGTGAATGCATAGGAAGCACCACAATGCAAACAAAACATGACTAAATCATACAACAAAATTTAAGGAGATGAAGGATTACCTTTTCTAGAACAGCGATACCAGGACCTTAACTCGTTGAGTTGAAAGTGAGATCCCACTAATTTCGACTCGCGAAAAAAAATCTCACTAACTCGTAAAGAGAACCGAAGATCTCGAAGCTTTAATCTATTTGTGGGATTCTCAAACTTCAATCCTTACCCTTGAATGAATAGTAAACAAGTTTATGATACCGGATTTGATATGATTTGATTTATGATTATACTTGTGGCCTTACCCCCGCCCCCGCCCTATAAGTGTTAAGTCAATATCTAAAAAGACACTGGTCTTAAGTCTTGGTCGCTAGTACCAATCATACAAAAAAGTTTATTTTTCAACTTACTATTTAGAGTTCTAACAGGAAGACGTAGAAGTAGTGGTATATTATTGATAGAGTTTAATTTAATGAAATGTGTGTTTAAAATCAAATTATACCCTGTCAAAGTCAAGTTTGTCCCTTAGATTTAAAATTTTGCGTCAATGAATGAAAACAACAAACAAACAAAAAAGAATGAAGAAGAAAATGACATCTTATTTGGTATCATAATAAGTCAATTTTCTCATATTACTAATACTTGCTTTTTAAGATTCCTATTTATTAGATTTTGATAAGTAAATAGTGGTTGAGTATTAAAAGTTTGAGTGTGATGACCCTACAGGGCATTTCTGTATTAATGCCTTCACTTCGTTGTTTAGAGCATTTTTACGACTACCCCAGGTATTTAATGACTTGCTAGGAATAATTGTTCTGTCACCTGACCATTGTAACACATCGGATTCTGAAGAGGGAAAAAAATCAACTTTTCAATACCCGGTGCCGCCACCGACGGTTTGTGGTTGGACTGTAGGTAGGCCCGTGGTTGGCCAGTCCAGTTTTCCTAAAAATGTCAAGTTCCAATACTTATTCAATGGTTCACCAGGACGCTCTGTCATTCAATGCACGAGTCGTAGGTAGGTCTTGTAGGTGAGTCCAAGACTTAGACAGATTCTAGGGTCAAAAGTCGAGACCCATGACCTGTCATTAGACCCACAGTCCGTAGGTGGGTCCCGTTAGTAGAGATCCAAAGATGGTGGTATTTGAACCCATCGATGGCCAACAAAGACGGTCCGTAGGTCCCCACCATTGATGGTGTCGGTATTTATTTTAATACTATGACATTTTACTTTCATCTAAAACCCAATATAAGTGTTTTACCCTTAATTTTACCCAATTTAAATCATTCTCTAAAGTTCCTAGAAGAAGAACAAGTCTTTCTCTCCAAATTTCTCTCTCTAGAAAGCTTGAAGTAGAAGGAGTCACCCTAGGGTTTCAAGTCAAGTCTCCAATTCCACTATTGAAGGAAAGCTTTTGGCATTGAGGTATGCTAGTCTTCATCCATGGATATCTTTCCTCCATGGAGTTCCTAAAATCTCCAATTTATTAAGTTAGAATTCTCCAATTTAGTTAGGATTTTCTTCTATGTCATTGGTTCCTTTCAAAATTGATATAATTGATTGTTTTATGAACTATTATGCATGAATTGATATAATTCCATGATTTTACGATGAATCTCATGAACTCATGTGTAACCGATGATTTCTAGATGTTGATGAATGAAATTGGGTTTTGAAGAATGAAAAAGGCTTTTATGAATATATACATGTCCTTATGAAATTGATGGAAATGTCTTAAGGATGCTTTGAGAGTAAAGTATCAATATTATTATTGTTGTGTCGCGAAAGGATTTCTCATATACACTTGAAAGCATGAATGTAAAAGGTTTTCTCACATAAAGGATTTTAAGGTTGAAAGGTGTTCTCATCTAAAATGAATCAAAGATAGGGATCTATTCTAATAATGAGGCAAGCGGCGATTACCCATGACCTCCAATGCTAACACAAGTGGTGATTACCCATGTCTAATAAATGTTAAGAAAAATCAAGAATAATGAATATTTTGTGGAAGTTGTGCTTAGCACCAGGTAGACAAGTGGTGATTACCCATGTCCCATTAACTATGTGCCAACATAGGAATGCCTAGATAGACATTAGCTAGTGGATACACGTAAGCTAGAAGTTCATGGTCCTACCTTGGCAAGTAGGACACCTCTTTTTGGTGTGGAGTGGACACCAGATTCCATGTTGAAAGCTCAAATGGTCTTACATGTCGGCTAAAGCAAATCCTCATACATTAATGAATCAAGGTTACTTATAAGTGTCTCACATGTGATCTGAGATGATGTCTACTTCCATTGACCATGTTTTATGACTTGTGTTTCTTAACTGTTTTATATCATGTTTTATCATGGTCGTTGCGTATTATTAAAATACCCCTTAATCATGATTTTTACACTTCATGAATCACTATCATACTTGGCACATATTTGTACTAACACATACTATTGCCTACATTTCTTATACAAATGTAGAGTCTGACGCTCCAGACTCGCACTTCCGTTGATAGGGATCTATTAGTTGACGATGGAACATTGGTGCGTCCTCCTACTTCGAGGACCGAGTCTTCATTTCATTAGGTCATTTCAATTCAGTTTTGAACATGATGTATGGGTTATGTCCCAATTTCTTCTTATATACTAGATGTCTACAGACTTTGTTAGATTCCACTTCGTTTTATAAAACTCTATTGACTTAAAATAATCTTTTAAATCTCGTATTTTTATATTATCTTGATTATGTATGCTAAGTGGCTTGTATGTGGTCTCTAGCGGTCTTATACGTTGTGTTACACCTAGGGTCTACCTTGGGTCCTGAAAAACATGGTAATCAGAGCACAAGGTGTAGAAAGGTCCTAGGAAGTCTCATAAGCCACATCGAGTAGAGTTTGTTCATGAGTGTGAAGTGCGCCACATTTATTAATGAGAGGCTTTAAGATGTTTAAGAAACTCTACTTATTTCATTACTCTAAAGTCGTGCGATAGAGTTAAACACTATAATGTCTCTCTCCTAATCCTTATTTGATGCTCTCCAGGATATGGCCACTCGAAGAGCATATGCTAGAAGGAATGTGGGAGAGAATGGGGAACGAGAAGCTCCTCCAGTTCTATTTGATCCTTTGGCCGAGCAAGTGACTTATGCGGAGTTTAGGGCTACCTTTCAAGTGTTGGATGACTCCATGACGACCCTAGACAATAGGGAGGTTGCGATCCCCGTGAACCCAAATGTGTGTACGACAACAACTAGAGTGAGAGACTTCACTAAAATGAATTCTCCAGAGTTTCATGGTTCTAAGGTTGGGTAAGACCCTCAGGAGTTCATTGATGAGGTTTACAAGGTGTTGATGATCATGGGAGTGACGCTGGCAGAAAAGGTGGAATTGGCAGCTCATCAACTTAAGGGTGTTGCTCAAATATGGTTCAACCAATGGAAAAAAGGGAGAGCAGAAGATGCGGGTCCACTTGATTGGGAAATGTTTAAAGTTTCTTTCCTTGATAGGTTCTTTCCCTTTGAGATGAGAAAGGCAAAGGAACTTGAAATTATCAACCTCCGTAAAGGAAGCATGAGGATGAAGGAATATGCTTTGAAGTTCACACAATTATCTCAATATGCTCCTACTATTGTTGCCGATCTTAGGGCAAGTATGAGTAAGTTTTTTTCGGGTGTGTCCGAGATGGTGGTTAAGGAATGTTGTATCGCTATGCTTATCAATGATATGGAAATATCTCGTTTCATGGTTCATGCTCAACAAACTGATGAAGAGAAAGTTAAAGAAAGGTCTAGGGAGGCAAAGAGAGCTAAAATCGGTGATGGTAACTTCTCATACTCAAGGTCCGATTGACAAGGTTGTTCTAAGTTCTGACAATGATTTTCCAGCCAAGGTACCTCCAATTCTCCTTATAAATTCAACAATGATAGGGTGTCTAACCCTAAGTCTAAAGGAGGGAATGATGGTGGATATGCATTGCTTACTTGTGCTAAAAGTGGAAAGAAGCATGAGGGTAGATGTCTAGCGGGTTCCAATGCTTTCTTTAGTTGGGTAAGATGGGACATAAGATAAGAGAGTGTCCCTCAGTTGCTAAAAATGATGGAGTTGATCGTCGAAGGGCTCAACCTAATCCTCAATCCGGTCCTAGTGGTAGTCAAAAGCAAAACATATTCTATGCACTTTAGGCTCGTCATGAGAAAGAGGGTTCCCCCAATATGGTCACTGGTATGTTGAAAGTAAATATTTCATCTCGATGTTTATGATTTACTTGACCCCGGTGCTACCTTGTCTTTTGTGACGCCTTTAGTGGCTATTGAGTTTGATATTCTTCCAGATGTGTTGTTAGATCTCTTTTCTGTCTCAACTCTTGTTGGTGATTCTATTGTGGCTAAAAGAGTTTATAGAAAGTGTCCCATCTCCTTTTCCCATAGAGTCATTCATGTTGATCTTGTAGAGCTTGATATGCTAGATTTTGATGTTATCCTTGGTATGGCTTGGTTGTATTCATGTTATGTGTAACATCCCGAAATTTTTTAAGATAAGGTTCGAGCCTTTCTTTATTTGTGAATAATATTTCACCGAGTGATTCTAAATTTTCTTAGATGTTAAGGTCACTAAAATTCCCTAACATAAAATTGAGTTGAAAGTTTCCTTACCGATTAAGTTTTGATGTAAGATTTTTACTTCGGTCAACTTTAAATGATCATATCTCCTAGAATATAAAGGGTTACGTGGCCCATAACCTATCAAATTAAAGGTATTTGAATCTTCTTTCTAACGCCACCAATTTCGCAAAAATCCAAGGTTTGAGTAGAAAGTTATGACCATTTTAGTAATCTTATACAATGTTGTGGCGAATTAGCCGATGGGAAAATATTATAAAGAGTCATTTTTGTCTTTTTACCTCTAAGAAAACCCGAAACAAATTTCTTGACTAATTAAAGACCAAAAACAATAAGATTTTTTCATATCTTAATCCATCATTCTCTTCTCTCTCAAACCCTAAGGAAAAATCAAAGTAGAAGACTCCATTCAAGATTCTTTCCATCTTTTTCAAGATTATTCTTCAAGGTAAGTTCTTCAAGAATACCATTCTTTCCAACTCAAATTCCTCCATACAATTATGAATAACTAATAAAAATCATAATTCTTGGTCATACATATTTCAAGAAACTAATTCAAGAATCTCAAGAAAGGTTTTCTTGATTGTTTACCTTCAAGCTAGGGTTTCAAGGCTTCTAATCAAGATTCCATTCAAGATTCTTTCCATCTTTTTCAAGATTATTCTTCAAGGTAAGTTCGTCAATAATACCATTCTTTCCAACTCAAATTCCTCCATACAATTATGAATCACTAATGAAAATCATAATTCTTGGTCATACATATTTCAAGAAACTAATTCAAGAATCTCAAGAAAGGTTTTCTTGATTGTTTACCTTCAAGCTAGGGTTTCAAGGCTTCTAATCAAGATTCCATTCAAGATTCTTTCCATCTTTTTCAAGATTATTCTTCAAGGTAAGTTCGTCAATAATACCATTCTTTCCAACTCAAATTCCTCCATACAATTATGAATCACTAATGAAAATCATAATTCTTGGTCATACATATTTCAAGAAACTAATTCAAGAATCTCAAGAAAGGTTTTCTTGATTGTTTACCTTCAAGCTAGGGTTTCAAGG
>JAJOOO010030698.1:0-12154 GCA_029582685.1 Solanum piurae
ATCCTCCTTCCTTTGAGCTAGCTTTTGGGGTGTGAGTTAGGCCTAAGACCTAATTTAACATGGTATCAGAGCAGGGCCCGTCTCACCCGATGTTGGGGCCCCCAAAATCAAAATTGCCCACGCACCAGATGCTAAGCACTGGGCGTGAGGTGAGGTGTTAAAGAATGACAAAAGTCTACATCGGTGGTTAATGATATGGATGGACTCCTTATAAGGCTTGGACAATCCTCCTCAAACTCTTTCGAAAACTTCCTACTTCTTTTATTTTGCACTAACTTCATCTTGTCCTTCAAATATCCCGTAACTTTCTTCATTTTCCCTTTCTTTTCTTCTTCATGATACTCCTCAAGCACATGTTCCAACTTGTCTGGCAGTCTTCTCGACCTCTTTATCTTCATGATCACACCTTCCAATTCTTCGCGATGACTTATTCTTAAATTTCCATATGCTAATTCCAATGCTGCTATACCGACTAACCAGATATCCGATTTAAAACTGTAGTCATCATCATCTTCATATCGAGATGATGATTTAGCTGGATTTCTATTGTCATCATCAGAATCATAATATTTTGAATGGAATACCTCCGGTGCAGCAGCCCAATCTGACAACAAGGATAGATCTAGAATCGGAGGTTCACCAGGAAGTTTTCCTTTTAGGCTAAGAAGTGGTTCATTGCCAGGTTCTGGTCCGCGTTCCAGAACGATACCAACAATAAATGTGTGATTCTTTGTTTGGCATTTGGATAGATCTAGACCCATAGTCTTACTTTTTTTTTACCAACCTTTTCCACTCACCCCTCTTTTATTTCATTTTCTTATTCTTTTTCCTCTTAATAAATATCCAACTCTCTAAATACATAATTAAGCAGTTGGTATTTAATAAAAATATTATAAAGTATCTTTTTTGGGTCAAAATAACTGAAAAAAGCTTTAGGACTGAATATTAAGTAATTTTGTTATTCAGTATTTTTAATAATATCAAATTAACTATTAAAAATTCAGTATCTTCTCAATTACTTGCATTTTTCAACAAAAAAATAAATTAAATCAAATTTATTATTCCATAGTTTTTTGGTTCTGTTTTAGTTCATATATATGCATACATTTTTCTTATTTGAAATTATAATATTTTAAATACTCAATAGAAAAATGCTAGTAAAAGATATATTGTAAGTGATTGTGAAGACTTATTGATATATAGAAAAATAAATACTATTTTTAATAATAATAATAATAATAATAATAATAATAATAATAATATATAAAAATTGATTGATATATAATAAAAATAATAATTATAATAATATAAAGAGTAGTTAATTTAAAATTGTACGGAACCGATTGATTCTTGAAGAATAACTTAAGTATTTTAAATTTTAATTCAAAAAACTTGAATTTTACTTTGTGACCCGCCTCACCTTAAACAATTTTTTAAAAATCATTTATGAATCTGTCGCACCTTACCCCGTTATGCCCCCATTGTCATTTTTATTTTAAAATATGGTTATGATGAAAAAAAATATTATAATTTTAAAGAAAAGATCAGAACTCCGAACAAATATAACTCGAATAGGTTGATAATCGTTATGAAAAGTATAATTTCACAATTTATTTTGTAAATTTTTGATATATTCTAAATAGAATATATGTATACGTTTTCTTGGTACCTTGAGATTTCTAATTACAAATAAAGTTTTTTCAATCATGATCAGTTTATTAATTGTTACATGACATCTAAGTTAATAATTTATATTAATTAAAGATCTGATCGTTTTGTGTTTGAGTTAATTTGATTCTATTAAAAAAATATTGAACCCTAAGCTTATTTTTAATATTAACAGTTCTGAAAGTGTTTCAGTAAATATAACAGAAAACATGTTTGTCTGTTTTTTTTATATCAAATGTATTAATTATTTAATTGTGTATTTGAGAATTGAAATTTGTTAGAAAAAAAAATGAAAGAAAACAGAAGTGAGTGGAAGAGAAGTTAAAAAAAAGTAAGAAAATGACTCACTATCAAAGTGTCAAATAAATAGTATAGCCTCACACCACTATGGTTGTGCCTCTATCATTATAAAAAAAAATAGTCTAAAATAACTCATAGATATTTGTATTACTCTAAATCAACATTTTAAAATTAATTTGTTACTAAAAATAAAAATATATTATTATTTTTTGCACTAAGTAAAAGAAAAGTAACACCGAGTATAAAAAAAAAGTGAATCATATAAGTTATGACAAAAAAAGAGAGAGATTATTTTGACATACATGAAATTTATTTTTGGCATAATCTCCTTGTGTATGATACTCATTAGTTCAGTTATTTTAAATTCACGCTGCATGAAAATTATTAAAAGAAGAAATGCTTGGAATTTCCTTTGAAACCTGTCATTATAAATTTCTTGTACATGAAATCTCTTAAGTACCATAACATCAGCATGGATGATTCAAAAAAAAGTTAGCTAAGTGCTTACGTATTTGGACAAACATGAGTTAATTTAATAATAATTTGTTTTTTCAAGTCTTAGACAACTTTTGATGCTAAGACACTTTCATTGATTTTTCCTACTATAAAATAAGACCATAATTCAAGAGAGAATCATCACTAAGATTTCCTTTTTTACATAGTAAATTAGCAAATCATAACCAAAGTTTTGATATATATGGCACAAGTAAAGTTGCTAGGTTTTTGGTATAGCCCATTTAGTCACAGAGTTGAGTGGGCTCTAAAGATTAAGGGAGTCAAATATGAATATATAGAAGAAGATAGAAATAGCAAGAGCTCTCTACTTCTTCAATCAAATCCAATTCACAAGAAAATCCCAGTGCTCATTCACAATGGCAAGCCCATTGTTGAGTCTATGGTCATTCTCGAATACATTGATGAGACATTTGATGGCCCTTCCATCTTGCCTAAAGATCCTTGTGACCGTGCTTTAGCTCGTTTTTGGGCTAAGTTCCTTGATGATAAGGTAAATTCATCTTCATACGACATATCTAAGATATTC
The DNA here is from genome assembly GCA_029582685.1 of Solanum piurae. NCBI lineage: Eukaryota > Viridiplantae > Streptophyta > Magnoliopsida > Solanales > Solanaceae > Solanum > Solanum piurae. The sequence continues at coordinate 3,011 of JAJOOO010030698.1, forward strand.
TAGTGAGCTTGGTATACTTTACATAATTTTGTATAATAATCTAACTTGCATGAGATTGAGACTGAGACGTAGTATCGTCATGAAAGTTGTTAATTTTTTGAGTGTTTTGTAGGTGACCGCTGTGGTGAATACTTTCTTTCGCAAAGGAGATGAGCAAGAGAAAGGTAAAGAGGAAGTTTATGAGATGTTGAAAGTTCTTGATAATGAACTCAAGGATAAGAAGTTCTTTGTAGGTGACAAATTTGGGTTTGCTGATATTGTTGCAAATATGGTTGCACTTTGGCTAGGAGTTTATGAAGAAGCCTCTGGAGTTGTATTAGTGACAAGTCAAAAATTTCCTAAATTTTGTGCTTGGAGAGATGAATATATTAATTGTTGCCAAGTCAAGGAATATCTACCTTCAAGAAGAGATGAGTTGCTTACTTTTTTCCAAGCCCGAGTTTGTGCTCGTGCTCAAGTTACAACTTCTGTTTCTGCTTCAAAATGAATTATTTAGATTCAATATGTATTAAGATATATGTTTGTATAACATTAATTAAGTTCATTGAGGATTAATGGTTTTAGATTCTGTTTTCTTTTCCTGATAAACTATTGCAAGCCACATAATTTGATGAAATAGTGGGTGATATAAGCACATAAGTCATTTTATTGAGATTAAATACTATTCCCCTTAAATATAAGCACTACATCAAAAAGTAATTTTAGTGGCAATTATTTAGCGGGAAAAAAATAATTGCCACTAATTTGTTCTCTGAAATGAAATATAGCGCAAATTCACATTGGCCGTAAAAATATCTCTTCTCAGTGGCAATTAAAGACAATTACCACTAAAAGTCAATAACTAAAAGCATTTTGGTATTTTATTTATTCCCTCACAGCAATAAAAGACGGTAGCCATTAGAGCCGCTGTCCTCCTCTAGAATCACCGCTTACAGAGGCACCGTAGCCACCTTATTCGCCGCCACCTGAGCCACCATATTCAACGCTTATAGAGCCACCATAGCCACCTTATTCACCGCCACCTGAGCCACCATATTCACCGCCACTAGAGCCACCATATTCACCACGACCACAAAAACAATCGTATCCACCACCACTACCCAGACCTCCAAATCCATGTCCGCTACCGGTCCACAACGCTGCTATGCTGGTATTCTTCCTCCTTCACTGGTAACTACATGGATTTCTTCATATTGAGAAGTTCAATTAAGTTGTTGATATTTTATTCATGTTTCCAAGATTCAGAGCAATTTTAGCGCGTGTAATCGTTTCATGAGAAAACAAAGCTGTTAGAATTGAAGCTTAAACTATTTCACAATTTCAATGTCTTTGATTTCTCTTCTAATCGAATTTATGAATTCACGTCCTAGTTCGAATTGAAGTTGAGTTCTTGTTTTCTTCAAGCCCTAATTTGGAGCACATTGTCAATTTCCAATCTAACGCTGGTTGAAAATCTAACCTCTTCATCTTTTTCGATTCAAAATTCTACTATAATTTTCACTTTTAGCCTACTTCATTTGTGTGTTGTAAGCCTCTGTAGCTTTTGAAGAGTATTTTGCTAGTAGCATGTATGTTATAGTCCATGAGAAAGTCTGGAAGATAATCCATGTTCTTATTCATATATCCAAAATTACTTGTTCAGTATGATTCCTTTTTCTAATGCCCAAAATATTTGCATCTTGTTTTGTAGCTTCAGTTCTTCTTTAGGTTGGGAACCAATAATATAATCCTTACATCAATGATGAGTAGTATCTACTTGCCATAGTGAAGAAGATTCATGAACAAACAAGGCTTCCAATTGAAAAGTAGAATACAAAAGTTATATTGCGAAGAAATAAGGAAAAAATATGTTACTTTTAAATTTGGGGACTTGATTTGGATGCATATGAGAAGGGAAAGATTTCCTTCCCAAAGGAAGATCAAGCTAGATCCCAGAGGAAGTGGTTCATACAAATTTCTTGAAAGGATTGGAGACCATGCTTATATATTTGATCTTTTTGGTGAGTTTCAAGTTAGTGCTACTTTTCATGTTTCTGATCTTTTCCATGTTGATGTAGACTTGAATTCGATGAGAAATTATCTTCAAAAAAGAGGAGATTGATAGCATCCAAAGAAACAATACTTCATTGAAGGACAAGGATATGAAGCTTCAGAAATGCCCATAACAATATTTCAAGTAAAAATTAAAGGAATCCATAGTGTAAGATCTAAATACATTCTATCCCAATTAATATACATTTTACAAAAATCTCTTAAAAAGGTAGGCAGCCGGATACATAGCTAATCTTCAGATACATTATAACTGATACAAACTAAACAGTTTCTTGTTGCGCTAAAAAAGAAAAAAGAATGTAAAATTTAATTTTCTTGATTTACGCCTAGTTGATCCTAAACAGTCCATATCCTAATAGGTAATCGACTCACACATTTCAAATTTCAAATTTCAAAATTACATCTTCTCCATTGAAGAACAATTTTTGAATAGCCATCGATTTCGAAACAGTGATAAGTTCAAGTAAACACTGAAAATATTCTGATACATGATGAATATATCGATTCTGCTGAGGCATTCAGGAATTTGGGTGAGTGGAGTGAATTATGAAGGTTACAAAAGTGATGGGATCATTGTTGGACAATCAATTTCATTTTTGAATCTCAAGGCAACAATTTCAGCCGAGTTAGATATCGATGTGGTAAGGAAAAACATTGAAATTCGATACATTGTAGAAGGTAACTCGTCTCCGTTAAAAATTAAGAATGACATGGGTGTAAACTATATTTAGAAGTAAAAAAAAATGAGTCAGGATTTGCAATGTATCCATTATGCATTGATGCAACTGAAAATATTATTGGTGATATACATAACTTTGATGGAACATGCGGAGAGATTACGTGTGTTGAAGGCACAACACAGGATACAGAAGCTTTTGCAGTGGTTGAATAAAGAATTTGTGATTCGTATTATATTCCAAAATTAGAAGTTACAAATTACATAATTGATTCAAACAGTATAGAGGTGAAGACATGTCAATTATATAGGGATAAAGCAACACTCGTAGATGTGATGGCGAAATATAAGATAAAACACAACTTCAATTGCAAAGTAAAGAGATCTGATAGACAAAGGTATGGAAGTATTTGATCTGTTTGGTGAAGTAATGTGTTTGGTTTTTTTAGATCTATAAATGATGATATGTTTATATTTTTTATTTGTATGATACATTATTATTCTTAGAACTTGTCTGATGGTGATTTTGATTTTTGTTTAATTTGTTGATTATGATATCTGATATAATAATAATGATACATTATTTATAAAGATACATTCGTTGAAAATTATTAGCGTATAAATAAGTGTAATGGTGTGTATGATATATGCATGGAGTGCTTAAGAATTGAGTCACATCCATCATGTATCAGATACATTTTATAATTTTGATGTGTGCCAACATAAGCATTTTGTGAATCTGTTACCTAAAACTAAACTAAATTAATTGTGTTGGTCATTAATTTTCTTGATACATTAAGTTAATATTGTTGATACATTAAAGATTTGAGTTGCAATAATCATGTGTAACAAATACATTCTATAATTTTGTCTTACGTGTATCATTAAATTTATTTTGTGAATCTGATACATAAAACTACACTAAATTAATTGTGTTGGTCGTTAATATTGTTGATACATTAATGTATATCATTCTTTGATTAATTTGAACATTATAGTTTTATATATTATAAAATGTAATTGTGATATGTATTAGTATGATAAAAAAAATGTACAGCTATGTGCTAGTGTGCTTTTCGGATGTAGGAAAAAAATTATACTTCAATAGTGAGCATACGTGTTCAATGCGGGATAGGATACTAACCAAAGTTCAAGCAACTGTTGGGTTTGTTAGTGGTGTGACTACTCCTAAATTGGTCAACCATAAACGCATTCATACTCCGAAAGATATAATTGATGATACTAGATAATTCTATAGTGGGGTTCAAATATCTTACCAGTAAACATGGCGTGCTAAGGAATGTGCACTAAAAATTATAAGGGGTAAACCATCTGATGGATAGAGGCAGATGCTGAGATACATATACCTGCTAAATATTGTGTATCCAAATTCATATATAAGGATGCACAAGACTGAGGAAGATGAATTCATGTATCTGTTCATAGCCTTAAGACCATTGATGAGGGGGTTCGATTATTGCAGACCGATAGTTGTTGTCGATGGTGCACATCTTGGTGGAGCTTACAAATGGATATTTTTATCAGCAAGCATACTTGATGGGGGCAGGTATGTATTTTTGTAATTGTGATCTTGTTCTAAATGTTATCTTTCAAATGAAATCATGTGTGTTGCTCTGTAAGTAGGTTGCATATTGCCATTGGCATATGGTGTTGTGGACACTGAAACTGAGTGTTTGTGGGAATGGTTCTTCGAACAATTCAAAAATGTATTTGACGAGCGTGAAGAAATGTGTGTTGTATCAGATAGGAATGAGAGTATTATGAAGAGTGTAAGCATTATGTTCCCAAATGTACCTCATTATGCATGCATATGACATCTTTGGAAGAATGTCCGTTCAAACTTCAAAAGGAGCAAAAACACCCTAAGTGATCTATTCTACTCTATGGACAAGGCATACATAAAGGAGAATTTTGATAAATTGATGGCTAAGACAGATAAAGTTGATCACAGGATTAAGGAGTATCTTGAGGATTCAGGATATGCGATGGTCGAGAATTCATTCAACAGTAAATAGAGGTAGAATGATGACTTCGAACATTGCAGAATGTATCAATGGCTATCTTGTTGAGGCACGTCAGTTTTCTATATTAGAATTCTTGGAAGAAGTTAGAATTCTGTTTGGTTCTTGGCATTGCAAAAGTAGAGAAATAGCCTCTTATACAAAGGACATATTGGGGAGAAGATTTGAGGAGGTATTGATTATAAACACATCTTAGAGTTCAAAGATGAAGGTATGTATCATGATACATTACTACATATTTTATGTATCTAAATTGGTGTATCATTAGGCTGTTTGATCAGTATTTCTTTGAAATAAATTTATCATTGTCCTACCTTTTTAATGTCCGTAGGTTGTTCCATCATTTGAATTTATTTTCTCGATTTATGAAGCTGGAAGAAGATACATTGTTTGTCTTGAGCGGAAAGTATGTTCTTGTGGAAGATTTCAACTAGATGAGATACCTTGCGCACATGCAATCGTTGTTTTAAAGGACAAGAATGTTACATATATGCATTCATATTGCTCTAATTACTACAAGCCCAATGCATTAGTAAAAACCTATGAGATTCCAATGGTTCCAATGCCAGATAGGGAAGATTGGACGGTTCCTGACAATGTGATCGCTGAAACTGTGTTTCCACCTAGATACAAAAGATTGGTTGGATGATCAAGGAAAAGAAGAAAAAAAATGCAGATCAAAAGATAACAGTAAACACAAATTATTGTGGACGCTGTGGACAACAAGGTCACAACAGAAGAACTTGTACTTTCTTCCCAAAAGAAAAGTGAAATCATTATTTTTATAAGACATTAATGTTTTTGTTGAATAATTTTTTCACGTAAACAGTTATCACTTTTATAATTAAAATAAATAAAGTGTATTGTTTACATTGGTTATTCTGGTAGAATATTTATGATTTTTGTTGTTCAAATTAATAATTTTTTATAATTTGTGTATCAATGTTATGTTTGTTAAGCATATATTAAGGTGCAGTTGTAAGTATAAATAAATTTTTAGTGTACATAAAAGCTAATGTCTCATGTACATTAAATAATAAATAACCAAAATAATGTATCATATACATTAAATCATATAATGATTATTGTATCATATACATTAAATAATATAAAGATTATTGTATCATATATATTAAGTCATACACAACCTATCTATTAGCAATAAACTATTATATGTGTTAACTTATATGATACAAAATTTACCCTATTAAGTTTATATCCAATTTATTTGACACAATAACTATGAATCGTGTATCATATATATATATATATATATATTATCTTTCATGTATCATATTCATCACAAGTAATGAATCATATACATTAAATCTTAAATAAAATAATTATCGGGAATAGGCTATTATAGCTGATTACTAATATGATACATAATAAAAATGAAACATGTATCATATACATTATCTTTCATGTATCATATACATTATAACATTTGTACCACAAAACATTAAATCATATCTACACTATAATATGATTTGAGTACAATTTTACTTTAAGTAATACAATAATGTGTTTGAAATTTAACTTTGTATTAGCAAAATATATTGGTCCATAAAGTATCAAACACCAATATAATGAAAACACAAAGCACACTAAAACTTTAGAGAAATTGTCAAAAAGAACAAAAAAACATAAAACGTTGTCTTTGCATAGATACCTAATTTCTACTCTATGTGAACCAAATCTTCTTCAGGTGGTGGTGTGACTAGACCCTTAGGTTTTAGTGGATCATCATTCTCACTAACGTATCCACCCTTGGATTTTTCGCTTCCATAATTCCACAACAATGCTCCATATCTATTGCGTAGGTATTCTGGAAGAAAACCATCTGGTGGTATTTCGTGTTGGTCGCTCAGAAACTCCGCAAATGTAGCAACATATAACCCACATTCTCTACAAAAATGCAGAATATCAATAATAAAAATAAATTAAACATGATTCAGAAAAGAAAAGCACAATACTTAGAGGCTATCACTTTTTTGTTGCATAATGTTTTGGGCAAATTCAACCATGAAAGGATGTTGTGGCTCCAAAAGTGAACCAGTTTCTTTGTCCTTATATGCATCACAATTACCCCAGTTTGTTCGCTTTGTTTTTTTCATAGAATCCACTGTCAAGGAGGTAAGTAGGCAGCATTCGAGACAATTTTTTTATCTCGCTCGAATGTAATTTTTTCCTTGAGCCTAATGAAGAGTCATACACCATTATTAACCTGTTTTTCAATTCAACAACGGCCAATACCCAATGGAATTCTCCATCACAGTTAACCGGAATGTAAACATCGTCTACAAGATGTCATGCATGGTAATCTAGATGGGATTGAAAATCCTTTCATGATGTTGGTGATTGACCTATCATATACAGATACAGCTGAAGCGTGATCAATGTGTTCTTGGGTACTAATAAGATCATCATCATGACTGTTGTAATACCTTTCATATGTATTGTTGATGTGTGATATGAACAAGCAATTAGCTGTTGTGTATCTGTATTGATTCATGCTGCAGAGTTTTGATTTTTTACAGAGGTAGTAAAAAACAACATCGATGTGCTACACGAAACATGAGAAACATAATTAAAAATTTGTGGAAAAAAAAATGATGGTAAAAATTGATACACTAAGTGATAATCTTTACAATATTAATTTGATAGTTTGACTCTTTTTTTGAGTGTATCTGAAATGTTATTTTGTATCAGATGGACTTATACCAATGCATCAGATACTCATTATATAGTTTCATTAACAACTTTACCTGATCAGTCCAATATTTATTTGGCTGTGACATGACATAGAACCAGTTTTTGTCAGTTGGAAATGCAACAACAAAATCCATCATCTCAAATCCAAAAGAAGAGGCTTTTGATCTATATTTATCCTCTGTTGGTTTCCTGTATTAATGTTTGTATTCACAATTGGTTATATCAAAATAGGTTAATCCAAAAATTTCACAATATATGTACAAAGCTTATTGGCATGAGTTTTGAGAAGACTATTGGTTACCCACTACTTATACTCATCAATTAGATTAGATGGAGCTTGATATGTAATCCCACATCCTTCAAATGGGAAATAAAAATGAACGCATGTCATCATCCAATTTCTCTTTTCCCTTCTTGCTTGACCCAAAAGAAGTCAAGTATGGAGATTGTAATATTTTTGAAGGCATCCTGTTTCTTGGCACATGAGTCTTTGAATCACTTCGAACAACAATCTCGGTGATTGGAAAATCAGTGGGTAATTGACTGTTAGATAACAAAGCATGGCTGTCAGTTAAATCCTGTCGATTGATTGCACACAATGATTTAGCAGGAATAGTGATATTGCTGTTGATATGGAATGATCCTGTATAGTATGATATTATAGTTTTTTTTAGTAAAATTGCATATAATGAATGATAGTGTCAGGATACATAATTAAAATTTTTACCAATGTACCAAGTTTTATTGTATCAGACACAAATTGATGGATGTTGTGTTGAACTGTATCAACATCATCTTCATTGATTGTTACTTCATTTATATCTTGTGGGGTTGATCTGCTTCATCATCCTGAATAAAAGCATGTTGTATAAATCATTGATATATTATACTGATAATGTATCATATACAAAAAAAGTTTGATGTATGTAGCAACTTATAATGTATAATAGTAATAAGGTTTTGATCATACTAATACCTTCTTAGGCTCATTTGCTTCAGTATCAACATGAGTATTTTCATCTGTGGGTTGGAGTTCTGATACATGCTCTATTTGTTGTTGGTTCCTGATAGTATGATCAATATGTATTTGAAGTTTTAATAATAGAAAAGTGTTAACAAAATTGGTAATATACATTATTTAACTTGGTTGCTGAATATAAAGTTTAATTATGTATCTGGTTAATAATGTATATTTGATACATATAACTGTTAATGAATTAGAAGATTTAGTGTGTCACATTAGCTATATACAAATGACTTATGTGTGCTGATACATATATTTTTCATTCTTGATACAAACTTAATGTATGAGGTGTAAAGACAATAACACATAATGTATCAGATACATACCTTTGAAGTAACATGAACTTGATGTTCAACCTCATTAACAGATACACCAACCTCATCAGCAGATACACCAAACTCATCAGCAAGATCCATATGTATTGGTGAAGATGGTTATTTAGCAAAGTGAAATGTGCTTGATTGAGGATCAACATTGCCTTTTTGTTTGGAAACTTCAACCGTTCATGCCATAGGTCTACCGAAAACATCCTTCATTAATGAATTTAATAACATAACAACCTATGAAACTTAATCCACAAAAAAGGAAATATATATATATATATATATATATATATATATATATATATATATATA
>JAJOOO010030701.1:0-13201 GCA_029582685.1 Solanum piurae
CAAACATTGGTCCCACCCCTTGCAGCTATTCCCCATGTGAAAGTCCAACCATTGCAGTGAAACATAGGGAGGGACCATAAGTAAACAGGCTCAGTACCCATCTCCCATCCCAAAATCAAACTCAAAGTGCTCAAAAAAGCACCCCTGTGGCTGTAAACAACTCCCTTTGGCTCTGAAGTTGTACCTGATGTATAGCTCAAAGTAATTGGATCCCATTCATCATCAATATTCTCAAGGACATATTCAGGGTTACCTTGGAACACCAATTGCTCGTACTCGAGCTCCCCAAACCGGATTCCAGTAGGGGAATCGAGGTCATCAATGACAACGACAAGAGGCATTGGCATTTGAAAGTCGGACATTAGTATTTCAATGGCCTTTTTAGCTTTGTCAATGTATTCATAGTCGATAAAAAAGATCTTGGCTTCTGAGTGCTTGAGAATAAGAGCAACATTTCTAGCGTCCAGCCTTGTATTGATGGCGTTGAGCACAGCCCCTGCCATTGGCACAGCAAAATGCATTTCTAACATGGCCGGTACATTTGGTGAAAGGACCGAGACCTACATGATTATAAAATTTAACCTCATTAAACATATGACCATATTAATCTCAATCAACACATATACAATTCATATCGATACACTTACCACGTCGTTCTTGACAATGTTTAAGGAGCGGAGGGAGGAAGCAAGGCGACAACAACGTTCATGGGTTTCCCGCCAATTGAAGCGTATATTGGCATAAATAATAGAGGTGCGGTTGGCATAAGAATTGGAGGCTCTTGTTAAGAAGGTGAGAGGAGTAAGAGGCACATAATTAGCTCCACATTTAGGTAAATTATCCATGGGATTATAAGTGCAAAGTTGAATTGTTTTTCAATTTGTTACACTAATAAAATGGTCTGTTTTGGAAAAGGTTTGCAAAGATGGGCAATAGAATTTGTGTAAAAGATGCAGCTCATAGTTCTGTTTATATAGAGAAGAATCTCAGCCTTATTTCTCATGTCCATTTGGGACCCTAATGGTTGTTTAGATGGAAATAATAAGGAAGTTGCAGTGAATGTGTAATACTAAAACCATATGCATCGACCTATACTATAGTCAGACACACACACACAATAAATAAATAAAATCAGTTTGAAAAAAAGGGACTTTTGACCTTGAATGTCCCAGTGATGACCTGGTAGTTTACACAACTTTTTTTTTAATGACAAGGGATTGCTACTTTGGATGTGTATGGGTAAAATCCCGCGATAGTTTGCAAATTATATGAGAAAGTCCGGTGCGACGAGTTCGAGCAAATGACAAACTTAAGACTTTCAACATGAAAATTCCAAGCCTAAACCATAGGGTAGTTGTCACACAACTTTTTGCCACTTGGCCTCACCAATTTACCCAACTGGAACAATAACCTTAAGCCACTTATGTTTTAACAATACACCATTCCGTCACTATTCGGATTCCGAGTGTCAAAAACTTTTTAATTATGCGTAAAAATACTTATTTAAAAGGCATATAAAAAAAATTATAATAAAAAGTAATTATTTGATTCTCCAAATCTCAATGAGATCACACAAATTAAAACACAGACAATAATCTATACAGACGAAGACATAAAATGGGTTGTTGATTGAAGCAAAAACGAAAAAAAATACTGTATTATCTTTTTGTTCCATATAACGTGTCATGAGGGGTCGAAAGGTACACGTCAACTGATTTCCATAAGGGGCATAACTACTAAAATAATAATATTTTAGTGCGACTTTATTATTTTATTTATCGACACATTCACACCACAAATTCAAATTTCAAGATATTTTCCAACATAAATAATGCTTGTACTTCTCAACTTCTTAAAAAAGAGTGTTAGTTATACTTAGATATCACAAAAAATAAAAATAAAAAAAGTACTTAGATATCACAAATTCACAATTTTCGTGATATATTTTATTTTTTAATTTATATAAGAGAAACTATTTTTTATTTAATAAAATAATTTATAATCATATAAATTTTTTTTAATCAGACTTTTATGTTTTAATAATTTATATGTATATTTTTAAATTTTATACCAAACAAATAATATATATATCATTTCAAGCCACATGCTTCTTTTTTTAAAATAAAATAAAAAGTTATTTAGTTTATTTTAAGCCACATGCTCCTTATTACCCAATTGACTGTTTTACTTGGTTGCTTTTATTTCTCTTCTCTCACGTCTACTTTTCTGTTAAATGCACACCCTTAAAAAAATTAAAATTTAAAATTTTCTCACAAAAAGTATTTTTCTTTTTGTTATTTTCTTCATTTAGAATAGTAAACCAAAAGTACTATTAAGATGAAAGAAATAAAATATTCGATTCCACAAAATTTATTATATGTTTTTAAGGGTTTAATCCCTTCACTGTATATAAGGTTGTAGATTATTTCCTTTCAGGATAAAATGGATAAAGCTATTAAAAAGTAGTGGTACCTCACACTTTCATAACTTCAACGAACTAAAAAAGTCAATCAATTGTTGTTGCCGAAGCTGAGCGATGGCGGTGCGAGGGCTAGAGAGCTATAAAAAAGTATTTTTTCTAATATAATGACAACTTTTCCATGAGAGAAATGTCTTTTCATTTTTCCTTTACTTATTTGTTCCCTACATTTCTCAATTTACACTTTACTTAAACCCAAAAATGTTTTGCAACATACTGTTTACAAGCTTTCAAATAACCATAATTTTTACAAAGATCCGTTGATCCAAAAAATCAACAATATTCGTAATTAGTTACCGTTTTAATATAATTCCCTCACATGATATGAATAATCTGTTCATGTCAGACATGAGTCATTTCTAACTAAATATCAAATAATGAATAATTTTTAAAATATACATAAAATATAAGTTTACGGATCAAGATATATTTACATTTAAGAATAATAATTGAAATCACAATTTGAAACATGAAGTCCTATTTTATTTATGAAGAAATATTTAAAATTAAAGTTAAAATTTATGCAGATTCATAAACTAGCGCTAATAATTTCAAATCAATAATTGAAATAAGACAAATTATTACGATCAACGATGTTTATTTTTTCCGAAATCGGTTAAAATAAAAGAGTTCTAACACTATAATAACTAATTTCAATCCAATTTATTAGCTTGACTAAAACTTAATATGATTTCTTCCCAAGTTAGGAAAGAAAATGAAAAACAGTAGCATGCCTTACGTATAAAAGCTTTTTTGTTAAAAATAATAATTCTTACTTATCTTTTGAAATTTGATAATTAAACAAAAATATATTGTCTCAAAAAAATTTAGATGGAAATCAGAAAAAGACAATTAACATGAAATATTAATATCTCGAATGAAGTTTGTTTTTCCTATACTAATCGGGATAGACATATTCCTTTAATTATAAAAAACGATAAAATAAAATTATTAACCAAACATCAAAAAATTAAAAAACAAATCAAACACAACCTAAAATTTTGAAGTCATTCTTATTTGAAAATTCTAATAGTAGAAGAAAGGAAGTGGTGAAAAGTTAGATAGAATTGTTGCTATTATATTGTCTTCCACCAATTCTTCACAATTATTCTTTCTTGTCTTATTTGAGAATAATAATAATATGGACTTTTGAAATGGTCCGAAAACTTCCTAGCATTTTGGTGGACAAAGATTAATTATTGTCCTCACATTTTTATTTATTTATTTTTATTGGAAACTTTCACCCCCAATAATTTTTCTTTGGAATACTGAAAAAGTAAGTTTATTTCTTTTCCTTGTATTTTCAGTAAGAGTTTCTTGGAAAATGTTTAAACAGAGAAATATGTTTTCCAAGCTAGGTGACTGAAGATATATTTTACAAGAATTTCTCTTTCGAAGACAAATCTTAATTAGATGACTAAAGAAATAAATTAATTTTGAATTTTCTTTTTCACTAATTTTTATTATCTAAATTACATATAAAAATGATCACTAATAATTTGTAAAAATTATATAAATCTCATAGTGTTAAGAACTAATTATACGTTTTATCCCTATTCTTTTGCAGTTACAAAAATCCCTTAAAATTATAGGATCTCGGATACATCAGAAAACTTGCGGATACATAGCTCACAGGTGTATCTGAGAAGGGATAGGGATGTATTCGAGGAGGGATATTAAACTAACTTATATAATTTTTGAACGTCTAAATTTTAAATATTAAACTAGCTTTATTCAATTTAGAATAAAAAATTAATCAAAATAAATCTGGTAAAATAAATGTATGTGACAGGTAAAAATAAACGGAGAGTAAACTAGGAGAAAAAACAACTACAGAATTCATATACTGTTTGTCTACTATAAACAAGGACAGTTAGGAAGGACTTCAATTTGACTGACTATCAAAATTTAGCCAACTTTTCAACAACTAAAAAAATATGTTTCTTTCTTTCATTACTCTTGTATTTTCACCAAAACTTTCATGGAAAACGATTTCACATAGAAAAACGTTTTGCAGTCTAGTGAATTTATATGCATGCATCATTTTGTTGCACAATTTAAATTCCAAGTTTTGTTATTTTCAAATAGAGAAAGAAATACAACTCTCAATCACAACCTAGAGTCATGCTCAATCGAGTCTTAATACTAATATCGAATTTCAGATGAGAAAACACTACAATTGATTAGCAGAAAAACAATTAATTAAGATTTCCTATTTATATAATTTGACCAAAGTATAATATGTAGAATCTATATAGTACCATCAACCATGCATAAATTAAACAAGGAAAGTTCGTAACGATTTTTGCTGACTAAATCAAAATTTTATCTTTAGAAAAATAGGGTCAACAATTATTTAATTAGTGTTATAGCAATTAGCAAAGGGTTTGAATTGGCATCGAAAAATGCAAGAAATTGTATAAGAAAGAGTTCCATGCTTCCACATGCAACTAAACTACTCTTTCTTGACTTCTATTACTTTGAACACAAAATAACTTCAAGAATTTCTCTTTGGAATAAAAATAACAAGTTACTATTGAACTTGAAGTCCTTGTATTTTCACGTAACATGAAATTTCGTGAAAAAAGTTTAGACAGAAATAATATTTTGTAATTAATCTTGTAGAAAATATAGCTTTGCGCCATTTTATTTGGGAAAAAAGTCTGAAATATATCCGAATTTTGATCGAAATTGTTGTAACAATCTCAAACTTTGGGAAAAACCTATTACCCCTACACTATTTAATAGTGTATTTTAAAGATATATAAGGGTCCAACTGGGCAAATTACTATTTATAATGATGCAATATTTATGATGTCCACGTGGGCACCGATATATTTTTAAAATACACTATTAAATAGTACTGCAGGGGGTAATAGGTCCTATCCAAAGTTTGAGATTGTTGCGGCTTACAACAATTTCGGTCAAAATTCAGATATATTTCGAACCCTTTTCCCATTTTATTATTAGTGTAGAATTTAAATTCCAAACAAGTCCTCTTTCTACCTTCAGCTTCCTCACTCTTTACTGCCAATATTCCATTTTATAGGTTATTTTGAACGACAAGTGGGAGGGAAAAAAAGGCCACAACGTAACTATACCCCATCTACAGAATTTAATAGATTAAAATAGACATTTGCTAAGTTATAAGTCGAATAACATTGCAAAATGTCAAAATTATCAAATTAAATGAGTGATGATGATCGATGAAGGTATATGTCATATCTTTTCATTTTATCTCTTTTTATAGAAAGCTAAACTTTTATATAGAGTGGATCCTGTAACTCCTGACAACCATATGTTATTAATGGTAGAAGCACGATGCTAGAATAACTTTTGGAAATAAAGAAGAAGGTGTCATTCTTTATTTAATTTGGAGTACATAATTAAATATGGGACCAAGAGGATGCATGAAAAGTATGTTTCAACTATAATACTAGTATTACTAAGTAGAAAAAAGACTACTAACTTGGAATTCATATATAATTTGACTAAAATATATAGTGGTATAATCTAGAATATGGTCCCATGACCAAGTACAGTTAGTCATTACTTTCATTGACTACAAAATCTAGCTTTTAACAATAGGGGTCGATAATTATTTAATTTGTGCTAAAAGAAAAAGTTTGAATGAGAGAATTTTGAATTCCATGCTTTTACATGTAACTAATAAACCCCTTCTTGACTTTAATTTCTTTTATTCCTACTTAACAAACTTCACAAGCAGAAATATTCTTTATTAGACTGGGCCGGATTTATTTTTAATGAATTTTATTTGGTATTATTTTCAATATATAAAAAATAAGACTCATAATCATCAAACATAGCAAGTGTTTACATATGTACAAAACAATGCTCGCTCGCTCATGATTTCATGTATAATTTTTTTTTAAGTTAAAAGGTGAAATCGCTGACGAAAAGTTCCGACTACGCTAGTAATTATAACAACATGCTATTTAGTAATTTACCATGAAATTGATGCTTTAATTTAGTGGGCGTCTTGTAGTTTGCTCAATAGTATTGTTCAAACGCTTCATCAATCATACAAAGAAAAAAAAGGCATTTATTTACTTTGACGTAATGATGTCCCCCCTCCACTCCCCATCCACATCCAATCCCAAAGTATTTTCTTAGCTAAATTACTATAGATATTTTTCAAATAATACTTATTTTTTTTGCATAAAATAAAAGAAAAAATATTCATTTTTCAAAAAATAATAATATAATTCTCCTCGTACCAAACACACTCTAAGACCAAGTCTCGATCTTAGCCTACATTTTTTCTCCTTGGGTAGTTTCAAGTAGTATGGTATGCAACTGATACTATCGTCAATGTCGAATTTGATAAATCTATTGGGCTTGAAATCTCTGCTTACAACGATACCCATTGTCTCTGTGCGCGAGAGGTGTCTCCCCTTACGAGAAAAAATGGTGGATTTGTGGGAAATTGGTTTGAGAGTGAGAAAATCAATGGCTAAGAATTTGATGTGTGTGTTGACAAACGGTAGACATCCATTTTAATGGAGAGTTTCTTCAGTAAATTTTGACTCTTCAAGGGAAGAGGAAGAGGAAAAGTTAGAGTTTGAGTTTTACCCTAACTCATACTCTATGAGAGAAAGATATTTGTTTTTAATTAAAACTCTAATTTTGGAGTTTACATGTAAAGATAATTAATTAATCCTAATTTTAAAGGATACATGTATTGATTGTATCTTCAATAATATGTGGTATAAAGTATTAAAAATGGTAATATATGCAATTGTTTAAAAGTAGAGGTAAAATTAGTATATATTGTAGTGTTTATCCTAAAAAAAAAAAAAGAAGGAAAAATGAGTTTGTTGCATGTGGAAGTCAAATAATTGCCATGCAATTAGGCCTTTTGATTATTAATAAAATATATTTGTTGACTCTATTTTAAAAAGCTAAATTCTCTAGTCAATGAAAGTCATGCTTCTAACTGTCCTTGTTTTTTAAAATAAATTTCTACTTTGATCAACTTATGTCCCAATTATATATTTAATATATATATGGTCTTTAATTCCGGTCATGAGAATAATGGTAAAATAAATGTTTTCTTAAATTTCGTATTCCTTTAATTGAATATTATTATTATTATTATTTGGAGAGTTTAATTAAAAAATTCTTGGCTTAATTTTTTTTTGAAGGTTTTTATCAAGTTCTCAAATCCGTCAAAAAGTACTTTAGGGTTTGATTTCTTATCCGATTGAGATTTCAACATCCTAAATTAAGGCAGATAATATTTTTAGATTTCTTTTGCGTCACCTTGAAAAGTTATAACTATGACCAATAGTCACAGTTTTAAAAAAACGTCCTTGTTACAATAGTGATTATCTCAAAAGGTATAATTTCCTACCTCAACTTTTATGAAATTTTAGAATTCCTATAGAATGTTCAGGGGTAATAGGACCTTAGTAAAGGTTAGGTGTGTCTCAGGGATTTTGGGCATAGACTGGGGGTACTTATGCATTTTTTCCTACATTTTCTATTGATTTATGATCTGACTTAATCAACCCAATTAATGACCTTTTCTCAAGGAAAAGACTGTGGTTGTTATCTCTATCTAATTCAATAATTTTCTTATTCCATGAAAGTTCATGATGAACATACAAGGAAAAGACAAAGTGCTAGACTTTATAAATTATTCCAAATGTCTTCTTCAAAAGAAAATTGTTGGAAAAAAAGCTCTGAAAAAGAAAGCACATGACAAGGGATTAGGCATTATATATATATATACATCATATTCTACTCATACTCATAGAGTAAATAAAAATGAAGCATATTCAAGAAACTTTGCATGCTATAAGAAAAAGAGCTTGGAAGCATAAAATAGCTTTACATCATTTTGATAGAGCAATTCCAGAAATGGAAAAAGCATATTTAAATGCTAGTAGACAATCTAATGCAATTATCTTTGCAATACATGAAATGAAAATGTATAGAATACAAGAATATTGGGAATATAATCGGATGCGTCCGTTTGTAATATTAATTTATCATTTTCATCTGGAAGTCTAAGTTTTGGTAACTTAGCACATTCTTCCTTTAATTTTTTAATACACTGTGTGTGTTCTTCCGTCCATCCAAGTCTATTGGATTTTCTAATTAATCTTTGCAGCATATTCCTTTTTTTTGCTAAATCCGGAATGAATTCTCCTGCATAATTTAAACAACCCAAAAACTGTTGATATATATATATATATATATATATTGGCCCCTCCCCTCATTCTTCCACAAATGTGCTTGGTAAAGTTTCTGTCAAATTCACTATAAATATCCATTAATCAAAATATTGGTAGACAATAAAGAATAATTGGTGAAAGGCATTATAATAGTAGCCACCACTCTAATATCTCTTCCAATCCCATTCTTGTATTCACAACGACCACATAATTTGCTATTTCTCTATTTCTTCACTTCAATTTGCACCAAATCAAATCAATTAGTATAACTAGTTTTAAAAAAAAAATATATCAAATCACTAATTAAATTTTTATTTATCAACGTACTACGATTAGTCGATTTTCTATTAAAAGCCACTCTGACGTGTTACCTCTGTATCAAAATACTTTTAATTATTTTTTTTGAAAGTCAAACGACATAATTTTTTTTATAAATATTTAACATATTGTATGGAAAAATTTGTAATTTATAATATCTTTCTTATAAATTTTAAATATCTTAATTTTTTGTTGCTATTGAATAAATTTAATTTAATTTAACATTTATAAATTTGTTAAATTAATTCTAGAGAAACAAAATACTCCCTCTGTCCAACAATAGTTGTCCACGATTGATTTGTCACACACCTTAAGAAATACTCTCAAACATTTTAAAGGAATTTGTATTTAATAGCAACGATAAAATAGATAAAAAAAAACAATTTATCTCTTGATTTTTTAAACTGGACAAGTATTATTAAACAACTATTTTAGTACCATGAGTATGATTCTAAATTATTGTTGGTTTTGTATGATGAGAAATATCATAACAAGTGCCGAACAGACAATGGAGGGTGGTAATCAATTACCTTTAGTATTGGACATCCCCTTTTTATCGGGAGAGTGTGGTGCACACTGTTTAATAAAATGTTTATACTAAGAGGAAAAGCCTGTGCACATCAATATATATTCGTAATTTTCTTTTTCAACGTGACGTTGATTAAAAGATTTAAAATAAATAATATGATGGTATATTATTTCATTAAGCATATATATAAATAAATTAACATTGATAATTTAAGAACAATAACGTATAACTAATGCTGTGCATAAAATTCAGATTAGATCCAGAATTTCAACAAAGAAAGTCGAGCAAATTTCAATATTCACAATAGCGCATGATCAGAGGGAGTATAGTAAAAATAGTTTTTAATACACATTAACAAAAACAAAAAGTGTTAAAATCTTTACCGCATTAGTTAATTGTCATTAAATTCAGTATCACTATAAATTTTAGGGACATTTACACAGAATGCAAATTGCCACTAAAAATAAATATTAAAGAAAATTAAGCTATTACAATTAATTAATTGTTATTAAAGATCATTTTTGGTGCAGTGGATCTTTTATGTATGTATCACGTTTTGTAAATCTTTTTTCTTTCTAAATTCTCGTAAAAATCTATAGCTAAAGTTTGTTAAATATTTTTTGAAGACAAAAATAATCACGTTTGACAAATTTTATAAAACAAAATAGCACAACAATATATTCAAAGAACGTAACTATTTAAAACCCTACCCAAAGACAAAAAAGATTTTTTTTTTTTTGTCATTTCATCTGTTGTGCTATATGATTTTTTTTTAAAAAAATTCCAAAAATTGGGTATTTAGATATAAATTTGATAAAATATTTTAAGACATTTTTTTAGTCACCACACGTTATATGACCATAGGATTTTTTATTTTTTTTTGCGTAAACTAACAACCCTTTTCTTGGCATTGTATGTTCAATTTATGAAATTGTTTGTATCCCAAGTAAGAGAAAATTATCAAAATTGGTCCTTAATGCATGATTTTCATTTTATTTGATGGATAAATATGATGGAAAAGTCCTGAACGTATTTCAAAATGTGATCAAGTAGGTCCGAAATCATATAAGTAAAGATAATCATTATTCTTATTTTTATCAAAACGGATGTTTTTGGTATCAAACTACAAAACA
The DNA here is from genome assembly GCA_029582685.1 of Solanum piurae. NCBI lineage: Eukaryota > Viridiplantae > Streptophyta > Magnoliopsida > Solanales > Solanaceae > Solanum > Solanum piurae. The sequence goes on from JAJOOO010030701.1 coordinate 10,660, forward strand.
TTCAATTTCAAATCGCACATCAAAATTCATAATTACCCAAATTTGGAAGAGCCACAAAAAGACTTTCAAGGGTAAATGTTTGGTACGAGGGAAAATGTTTTTCGTGGAAAATGTTTTCTTGGAAAACAAGTAGACTTTGGATTTACTTTCTCATGTTTGGTTGGTGAGTAGAAAATATTTTTCGGAAAAGATTTTTTAGTGTTTGATTTATGAATGAAAAATATTTTTGATAAAATATCTTTTGTTTTTACTAGAGAGTAGAAAATATTTTTTGAATTTAAACTGAAAATATTTTTTTAAAAATAAACTGATTTTTTTTTGGGGAGAGGGTGGGGCGGTGGGGCGGGTAGGGGTGAGATGGGGTAAAAAAATAAAAATTGAAAATATTTTTAAAAACAAACTTAATTTTTTTTGGAGGGGGTGGGGGGCGGATCGGGGGATGAAAAAATAAAATTTTGAAATTAAAACTATGTTTTAAAAACAAACTTAATTTTTTTTTTGGAGGGGGGTGGGGGCTGAGGGGGGTAGAAAAATAAAAATTTGAAATTGAAAATATTTTTTAAAACAAACTTAATTTTTTTTTGGAGGGGGTGGGGGGATGATGGGGGTGGGGAGGTCGTGGGTTGGGGTGAAAAAATACAAATTGGAAATTGGAAATATTTTTTAAAAATAAACTTTAAATTATTTTTTGGGTGGGGGTGGACTGGTAGGGGGGGCTGGCCGAGGGGTGGGATGAAAAATAAGAATTTGAATTTGAAAATATTTTTTAGAAACAAACTTTAATTTTTTAATTTTTTTTGGGGGAGTGGGGGGGAGGGAGTCGAGGGTAGGGGTGGGGGTGGAATGAAAATAAAAGGTTGAAATCGGAAATATTTTTTAAAAACAAACTTAGTTTTTTTTTTGTGGGGTAGGGGGTAGGGGGTGAGGGTGGGGTAAAAAAATTAAAAATTGAAGTTGAAAATATATTTATTTAAGAAAACTTTAAATTTAGTTTTTTCAACAAAAAAAAATTGTAATTTGAAGTTGGATGAGAGTTTTGGAAAATGTTTTTCTTAATTTTTGAAGGGAAGTCATTTTCCAGGCAAATGAGTTGATTTGGAAAACATTTTATCCAACCAAACCTGAGAAAATGGAAAATATTTTCCTTCCTACCAAACACACCCTTAGTCTATTTCGACAACAAACACAACGATTTTGTTTACATTTATGGCTTGGGACCAAATTGATCACCTTTTAAATACAATAAAAATCATTTCCAAGTTCCAACATATTTATACATTAAAGACCAAATGGAACCAAACATCATACACTAAGGACAGTTCACATTTCTTTTCTATGTTTGTTAAAATTTAAGGGTGAAAGGAACTAGTGAAGTGGCTTTAGAAAAATTGTTGAGGACATTTAATAGTCAATGTCAAAGTCCTTTTTTTGTTTAAACTGAGAAGTTTGTTTGTTAAGTCATTGAAATTAGCATAACACATTCACTGCAATTTCTCAATTATTTCCATCTAAACAACCATTTAGGGGACCACATACACAGGGGGCTAAATTTTCTCTATATAAACAAAACCCATCAGCAGCATTTCTACACAAATTTTCTATACCTCTCCAAATAGAAAGTTGCAAACCTTTTCCAAAACAGACTATTTTATTAGTAACAAATTGAAAAACAATTCAACTTTGCACTTTTAGATCCCATGGACAATTTACCTAAATGTGGAGCTAATTATGTTCCTCTTACTCCTCTCACCTTCTTAACAAGAGCCTCCAATTCTTATGCCAACCGCACCTCTATTATTTATGCCAATATACGCTTCAATTGGCGGGAAACCCATGAACGTTGTTGTCGCCTTGCTTCCTCCCTCCGCTCCTTAAACATTGTCAAGAACGACGTGGTAAGTGTATCGATATGAATTGTATATGTGTTGATTGAGATTAATATGGTCATATGTTTAATGAGGTTAAATTTTATAATCATGTAGGTTTCGGTCCTTGCACCAAATGTACCAGCCATGTTAGAAATGCATTTTGCTGTGCCAATGGCAGGGGCTGTGCTCAACGCCATCAATACAAGGCTGGACGCTAGAAATGTTGCTCTTATTCTCAAGCACTCAGAAGCCAAGATCTTTTTTATCGACTATGAATACATTGACAAAGCTAAAAAGGCCATTGAAATACTAATGTCCGACTTTCAAATGCCAATGCCTCTTGTCGTTGTCATTGATGACCTCGATTCCCCTACTGGAATCCGGTTTGGGGAGCTCGAGTACGAGCAATTGGTGTTCCAAGGTAACCCTGAATATGTCCTTGAGAATATTGATGATGAATGGGATCCAATTACTTTGAGCTATACATCAGGTACAACTTCAGAGCCAAAGGGAGTTGTTTACAGCCACAGGGGTGCTTTTTTGAGCACTTTGAGTTTGATTTTGGGATGGGAGATGGGTACTGAGCCTGTTTACTTATGGTCCCTCCCTATGTTTCACTGCAATGGTTGGACTTTCACATGGGGAATAGCTGCAAGGGGTGGGACCAATGTTTG